>JAOANK020000056.1:2716920-2727016 GCA_026257165.2 Telfairia occidentalis | reverse complement strand
AAAAGTCTAGAGTCCAAAATAGAATAAATTTAAATGTTCACGGACCAAAGTAGGATTTAAAATCGAAGTGCGTGCAATTCACCCTCGAACATTGTGCCTTGTAAAAAATAAAAGGTCGAAAAGAGACAAAGATGTCGTTTTGGGTGAGTGGAAAAGGAAAAAGGAAGCCTTTGGTAAAAAGGTAAAATCTATAGATTAAAGGGAATAATTTGTCTATTGGTTGGTGACTATTTAACGATTTGAATTTTATTTCTTATTTTTAGATTCATTGAATGAAATTTGAAAAGGTAAAATTACATTAAAAAAAAAAGATAAATTAACTATTTCCCGTATAAACTCATTTTATTTTTGTAAGAACTTTTTTTATTTAGTTCTGTAAGAACTAAATTTACAAATATAACATAATATATCATAAAATGTTAATTCCACAAAATTTACAGCATAAAATATATCAATAAACTAATTAATAATATTTGAGATTAAATATTTAGTGAGTAATAATTATTATTTTTATTATTTATAAATATATTTTGAACAAATTTTTAAATTGAAATCTAAATTATAAGTCTGGTACCAAACACATATATCTGATACAAATTTTCATTGAATAGCTTATTTTTAAATTTTTGTTTTTAGATTACTAACCCATCCTTAATACTTGTATGAGTATGTCAGTTAAGACAAGATAATTGTCCCATGATATTAATCAAAATGCATGAAAATGGACTCGAGCGCGAAGAATTATTCAAAAGCATAAGAGATACAAAAATAGTATTTTAGGGGAGTGGAAAATAAATAGGGAAGAAAGCACTTTGGGGAAAAGGTAATATCTACAAAGAAAGGGTATCCATCTACGTCTGAACCCCACTATATTGCTTTCTTCTTCAACTTATCCATTTTATAAACTAATAAATCATTTGCTTTTGGTTTGTGAAGTAGTTAAGAGCTTTTAACTGCTGCCAACCTGGGCAATGAAAGCTCCATTGAGAAAAGAAGGGGAAAAAAAAAGGTGTCTTTAGCTGTGATTTGGTAGATAACAAAATTCAAAGTGGCTTTGGATTCCAGTTAAGAGAAGCACTTTTCTTTTAATATAAATATATTTAGTCTTATGATTTGATTATTTTGGACTTAAGAGTCGAAATGTCCCCACACAACAGCTGGTTTCAAGTAAGAATCAATTTTCCCCACAAGTTACGCGATTTAACTTAACATAATATCATCCAAATGGGTCCCTCCAATCAAAGTTTTTTCCAGCTATACTTGAAAGCAACTCATTCAAAACTGTTTCTGCTTCTGTTTCTGTTTGGTTGATGAGAAAATGCAGAAAGAAAACACATTTTCAACATCTTAATCACATCCCTTCCTTCTGGTGCTTCTTCAACCCGCACTTTTGGGTTCTAACTTCTTTCCTACCCTGCAAACAAGTCCCACAACAAGACCAGAGACCAGAGAGAGAGAGAGAGAGAGAGAGAGAGAGAGATTTGTCTGAGAGGAACAATGATAACATTTATGATTTCTGAGTAATACACAGTGTTGGATTGAATGTCAGAACTTTTCGATCTTTTCCAACACTTTTACAATGGCTATTAAAAGCATAAATGTGGTCTGATAAAAATTGAGGCCACCACCAGTTTGCTGCAATTAGTTCTAGCATTTTACAGAGTGGAATTCTTAAAGAACTCTCCAAAAGAATGAGTGGCTGATACATAATTTTCAGAAAGAAACAAAAAGAAACAAGAAACCAAAAAAAAGGGGGAGAATTCTTCTATTTTCTCCAATAAAAAATGGAACTGGAATCCCTCTCTATGTACAGAAAGCCTCTCTCGCCGTGGGGGGCCGCCATGGAATTCAGCAGTTGATTCTTCCTTCTTTTACAATTCACTTTTCATCTCATCTGCAGCCATAGAGCCTACCCCAGAACATAAATAATTGGATTCAGTTTATAGATTTAACCCAAATACCTTCTTCAAATTCAGTTTAGAGATTTAATCAAACCCAAATAGCTACAAATTCTGTTGATATCTTACCATTAGCATTTTGCAGCTGGTTCTGTCCATAACCCATCTGAACTACAGTGTGCAGTTCATCCTCCCAGTACTTTGAAACCTGTATATCAATTAGAGACCATCTTTAGACTATGCCGTGCAACTATATTAGTTTCGACGCTTTGAGAAAACAGATTCGTAATTTACTTGGATTCCATTCCCGCCTTCACTGTACCCCCTCGGCATTTGCCCGCTTAGATTTCTTTGAATCACATCACTTGCTGAGGCAACTGAGAATTGCTTCTCTGTCCCATTAGAAATGCCACTATGAAGAGAAGGCATGTGCATAGATTGATAATCATATGCGAATGTGGGCGCACAGGAATCCACAGGGTAAACCGTATGCGGTGACGAACCAGGACATTTGAAGATCTGATAAATGCAGCAAATCACACAAGATTACTTATAAACCCAGAGAGTGTTTCACGAAATTAAGCAGTAAAAGATGCTCTGCTTATCACTTACATCCTTTGGCAAAAGGGTCTCCATGTTAAAATCCATCCTTGGATTGACAGTTGCCAATTTCATTGAAAGAAACTGCATCAAATCCAACCTAATTTAGAACGCTATATACACGTAAACACACAAATATTTCAGATCTTTTGAGCATTTGGTGATTACCTCAACCTGGCGCTGCAAAGACTGAACATAGTTTATGATTTCATCAAGCATGACTGCCTTCCCAGTTACCTGCAATAAAAAAATGCAACTCCAACTTTAGGAACTATGTACTATTTTCATCCCTTTAATCTCAGGTTTAGAAATTTCAAACTGAGACTGCACAATTGTGAATTCCAAGCACCTTATTGCAACCGGGGACAAGATCTTGAAGAAACTTCATCCGTTTGCTGATTTTCTCTCGTCGTACCTGTGCAAGCAACCACAAATAGAAAAGAACTGTGAGTATTTAAATCAGATTGGAGTGCAAAAAAGAGTGATATACAGGGCATTGTGTTTTAGCTCTTACTCTTTCTGCCAAACTGTGGCTATCTGTAGCTTGACCCCTTCTAGCTCTGACATGGATATAATCCTTTGGAGGCTCTGGAGGCTTTGAATTATCATTGGTTTGCTTTTGATTTGCATCCCCTGAAGCTTTTGTGCCATCTTTTGCCTCTGCCTTCCCCTTTGCAGCATCCATCTCTTTCTTAGGAACTTCATCTGGTTTGATTTTCTTTCCATTTGACTCATGGTTCTCTCCTGCAGCCTGAATGAACAGTATGCATTGTCATTTTAGTTTTCACTGGTGTCCATCAACAGATACAGAATTCTGAAAAGGAAATATAATCAATAGACAACAAAATTTGTAAATACCTTCACATCTTTTGCTTCCCCAGCAGTGTGAACTGATTTCCTTTTTCTAGCGTTGACTTCAGATTTACCTTTGAAGCCCAATTCTGCACCTGTAATCTGTTCCGAAACAGAAGATCCCTCCCGCGAATCACCGGCATTTTCGGGGGTCGAAGACCTCGAAAACCTGTTGAGTTTCTTGTTAGGCATTGAATTCCCCTTGTGAACTGGGCTTTGGTTGCCTTCCTGAACAACTCCCATTTGAGATCCAATTCCAGAAATGTTGAAGGATTTGTAACTCGAAACTCTGGAAAGCTTTCCAGATTCCACTCCAGCTCCGGGCATGGACATTGATCTGTTGCCCAATCCTTGAGTTTCGTTTGAACCCAATTGCCCATTCAAGCCCCCAAGATTCCTGCTCCCAAAGCAAGAAAACCTCGCAGCCCTCTCAGCAAACCCTGGGTCGGCCGAAAATGGCGCCAGATTTTGATGATGAGGAACCAAATTGCCACCGACAGACAAACTCCCTCTGATCTGCGACTCCATGATCGACGACAAATTGTGCTTCGGGGGGGAATTCAAAGGCGTATTGTAAGAAGAAGTGTTGGTACTGTTGTTGTTCGTTCCACCTATGTAAGAGTGAGGCGAAATCTCTCCAGAATTACAAATGCTCCCAAGCCTTCCAATCAATTCTCGCATCATCACATTATCTCCGCCTCCGCCACCGCCGACTATGGCCCCGGCGTGGGAATTCGCCGGCGAAGACACAATCGAACTCAAAGTAGACTCAAAGAGATCGCTCTGGTCCATCGAATTTTCCCAGTTCGGATTGAACAACCCAGTCGAATTCAGCTCAATGGGTTGGATTTCCATCCCATAAAAGTTGCACCCATCATTCATAAAGAACTCCTTCTCCATACCCACGAATTACAACAAACAACAAACAAATTTCGAAGGAGAATCGAAGAATTACAGCAAAAAAAAGAAACGAAGAATGAACAAAGAAAAAACCCTCACCAGGAAACTTTCTCTGCAAGACACAGTTTAGTGCAAGAAAGAAGCAAAGGGGCTGTAGAGAGGGGCAAATTTTTGGTAAGTGAGATGAAGAAGCAACAATGATGAAATGATTTCTTTGTTAGTTTGTTTTGTGGGCTCAAAATGAAGAAGATTAAAAAGGGAAGAAAGAGAGAGAAAGTAAAAGCAAATACAGAGGAGAGAGAAAGAGAGAGAGAGAGTGAGAAATGTGGGGAAGTGGAGGGGAAGCAACATTGATAAAGGGAAGGAAATGTCTGTTTGACTTTTTTCTTCCTTTAAAAAAAATTCTCTTTTTTTTTTCTTTGCTTCTCTCTATGAAAGTACTTTAAAAAAAATAAAAGAAAAAATATTAAAATAATCTTAATCATAATAAAAGTATCAGAATTTAATGTTACTTAGTTGTGTTGCTATATAAATTATTTTTATTAGTGTTGAAATTGACATTAGAATATGCATGCAATAGCCAGCCATACCAATTATTTTAATAATACCTATAATTTTGACATAACTCAACGGTTAAAGTATCTTTATTTTTGTCGTCAATTTGAGCATGGTTCAATGGATAAGGCATGTGTCCATCATCGAAAAGGTCAATGGTTCAATCTTCTAACCTTGCAATTGTTGAATTAAAAAAACAACTTTAATTTTGTCAGATTTGGGTATCAAAAAATTTGAGAGTTTGAATCTCTATTTTTGTTGACCTAAAAAAAGCATTTTTTTTTTCTAAGAGGTTACTGCCACACACTCATATGAGATATAAAATTCAAGAAAAATAATAATGATGAATCTGAGAATAACTCAACTAGTTAAAATATTATCTTTAAAGAAAAATTAGTAAAGATAATATTATACATTTGTCTTAAAAGTCAAATATTCGAATATCTCACAACATATTATTTTTTTTAATATAACAAATGTGAGTTTGAAATGTTTTGAACCTCTGATCTTAAGAGAAGAAAATAGATATCATTTTCACATTCTTGTACTAAAAAAAATATTAAATTAATGTCATTATCACATCAACATTTCGTTAATGATACTAGTAGCATAAATTAAATAGAAATATAATCTAAAGTTTAGAGAAATGTGATTGCAAATTTTTAAAATTTCTAAGGTGAAATAGATAGTCTTCGGAATGCATGGATTGAAATTACATTTTAACCATCTATGAAAAAATTCGCAAATATAATATCAACCTCCAATAAAACTTCATTATTATATTTTATTTTTGTAGCATTGCAATTTTGTTTTAAGATCAATAAATGTGGAATGGAGATTCGAAACTTCAACTTCAAAGAAAATAATAAATGTTTTAATCGCTGATATGCTCGTGTTGACTATAGTATTATAATCAAAATGCGAAATGGAGTTTCAAATTTCTTTTTAGTTTAACAATTGGAGATTGGAAAATCGAACTACCAACTTATTGGTCAAACCAAGCCTAATTCAACTGGTTAAATGCATATCTCAAAATATATATATATATATATATATTGGATAATTTATACTTTAAAAAAAAATCTTTTTTTTTGTTAGTTCTAACATTGGGCTTTGAACAATTGGGCTTTTGCACAACTAATTTAAGCCCATTTGGTCGCACACGTATAAATCTTGGAAATTTTGTAATGAATAAATATATAATTTGAACATTTCTAATTTTGTCCAAAATGTCTTAGAGTTTTCAATTTCATATTTAATTTTTATAAATTTTAAAGTACGTTCTTCAATAATATAATTAAAATTGAGCAATCAAGTAAAAGGGTGTAACCTTCAAAACTCTATATGATATTAGTGATAATTTTTTTTTAATTGAGTGACATATATAGCGATATTAATTTTTTAAAAATTGGGTGAAATGTATAGGGATATTACTTTGTTAGGTAAATTTAAATTTAATAAATATAGAATTAATTAAGTTTTAATATTAAAAATATCAGTACTAAAATTTGTTAGATCTAATGTCCTATCATCATAGTTATTCAATTTTAACTTTTAATTTAAAGTTTTTGCATCGAGATTTTTATTTTAAATAAAGTTTATTTTATTATTATTTTTTTTGAACAAATTCTTGTCGATAATACTTGTTTATTATTAAGTGTTGATAAATAAAAATATAAACTTTACAAAATTTTGCTGAAAAATATACCACAAATTGGTCCTCATACTTTTCCCTTCCATTTAAGTATTTTTAGTCACTGGTAATTTGTACGGTTTCTTTCAAATTCTCACAATAAAATTTTTTAGTTCAAGTGACATGTTTTCTCCTAAAATGTTTTTTTGTTATAACAAAAATAAAAATTTAAAATCTTACATCTTATGTTGACTTTTTACAAGTACATATACTTCCCATGACATTGGTTTTTTTATTAGTCGTTACATGAATGAAAAGTTGTCAGTATTATTGTTTTAAAAAAGTTTAAACCATAATTTTACTTTTGTCAGTAATAAGACGCTCGTTGTAGTGAGAATTTCGACTTGACAAGTTTGGATTGTGTTGTTCACGATTCTAGCGGACAAATATGTAGTGCTCTTTTACCAGCTTTTTTCATTTTCTATGCCCCTCTTCATACTGAGATATTGGCTATTTTAGAAGGCATGCGTTATCTTTGCATGCGAGGTTATTCATGTGTTCTAATTGAGTCGATTATCTCCTTACGGTTCATCTTCTTCTTGGTGCTGCAAGCACATTGTTGGAAATAGGAAATTGGCTATCATAAATTTCGTCCTTAGATTCTGGGTTTGCTTCTGCTACTTATTCGCACACTCGGTGAGACTAGAATCGATTGGTTGATACTCTTGCAAAATATGCTTTCCAATTAGGAATTACATACTTTTGGTCTAATATAGCTACCCAACCCCATGGCTTTTACGGCTTGTTGAGGGGGAGCGAATCAATGTAACCCCATCGCATGTTCCCATGAATGAAATTTGATCTTTTCCTTTAAGAAAAAAAAAAGTTTAAACCATATTTTATTTCTTAATCTTTCATATTTCTTTTTGTTTTGTTTTTTTCTTTTATCCTTCAAATATTTTGTTTAACTACTTCAATTTTTTTTTTTAAAAAAAATATATTTGAATCTTTTTTTAGTTCAACATGTGAGGATGAGGGATTTGAACACATGACCTCTTGAAAATATATCTTTAACCAATTGAACTATGCTTAATTGACAATTATATTTGAATCTATGCCTAATAAGTCAACAAATATCGGGATAGGAGATCAAATTTTATCAAATTGTTGTGGATTTAACCTTCTACTAATATATAGCTTTTTTTTTTTTTTGGTTCTAATTTGTGAACAGAAAGTTTAATTTAATAACTTTTTGAGCCGAAAACTTTTTGAATAAAATAGGATTTGGGATCTCATATATATGTATATACGATTTCAAATCTTTTTCTTTAAATAAATAACAAACAAAAAGAATTCACTTCAAATCTATTTTTGATATCAAATCTATTAAAATCTATAGAAATAAAATGGAAGATAAAATGGGGCCACTAGCTAGTTGTTAAGAGGTTGCGTAAGGAGTCGTTGTTTGGTGTATTATTTTTTTTTTCACAAATATCTTGTTTTTGAAAAATTAATTTTTTAAGTTTAAGATGAGAATTTCAAAGTATGATTTTTAAAACAAATGTATAATGTCTTAATTAATTAAGTTAGACTTAAAATTTAACTTTTAAAATAATTGTTAACGGCCGTGCTTTTTAAAAATATTAGGTATAATAATCTAGAGTAAATTAAATTAGTGTATGTGGTAATTTCCAATTTTAAACTTGAAAGAGTAGGTTGTAGAGTATTTAGTAAATTAATATTAGGTTGCCATGATTTGTTATAATGACCAAAGTAGACATATTATTTTAATTATTTTTGTATTAATATTTGATATCTAAATTTATTATTAGATAATTATATATTTGAAAATTTATATGATTTAAGTTGAAATTTATTTTGTTTACTCTAAATTATTTGATCAAAGATTTTTAAAAACAATTGTTATAAAAAGTAAATCCATCAAATTATTTAGATTTTTAGAACAGCTGATTTCCAAGGTTGCCGGTAAGAGTAAAATTGAAATTGATTTTATATAAATTAATAAATAATTAATTTTATCAAATACTATAAATGGTTACAATTATTTCATACTTGGTTTTTACTCTGGCAAAAGCAATCTCAATCAGACCTTAAGTTGGCCTGTCAAACCGAGTATAACTCAAATAGTTAAGATATATCTTTCCGACCAAAAAGTCGTAGGTTCGAATCTCCAACCCCATATGTTGTTGAACCAAAAATTTTTTTTTTTAATTAACTTAAGTTGTCTTTTAAATACTATTTGATAAAGGATATTTTTGTTATTGTGTTTTCATTTATTTTTTCTAGGTAATATTAAAATAAAATATAACAGTCATTGAGAAGATATCAAATAAAATACGTGGAACACAATAAAGTACCAATAATTTTTGTTTTATTTGCTCATTTTTTAACTGAAAAATATTCTTAAAAATAATTATGTCAAAGAAAAATAAAGTCTTGTTAGCTTTCGTTATTATAACTAACAAAGTAACTCTAATGACATGGATTATATATGGATGAGTGTATGTCTGTTTTAGATCATAAAACTCAATATTTTAATGTGATACCATACTTTTGTTAACATATTCTTTAGTCTTTTTCTATAATTATGTTTTCTTAAAAAAAGACGAAATAAATTATTGATACTATCAAATACGACATTAAATAGTCAATTTGAGTATAAAACTGAGTGGATAAAGCATATACTACCATCGCAAATGTCGATGGTTCAATCTCTCAATTACCTCGTAATTATTGTTGAACTAAAAAAAAGGTAAAATAAATCTCATGCACGAACTTTCAGGTCAATTCAATTTTTGCTCACGAACTTTTAAAATTAATTATTTTAGCATCTATTGTTATGATGTCATCAATTGTTCAATTCATAGAATATTGACGTATGTCGCTTTGAATATGTATACTACTTTGCTAACATGTATTGAGTGTGTCCATCCCCAACCTAATATCGTACCTTTCAACCACCAATATACTACACATATTTAGAACCATGACATCCATCTACTAAACAATTAATAGCAAAACAACATTAAAAGTTCAAAATAGTAATAAATTAAAATACATATTTTAAAACATTCGAATAACAAAAAAGCAATAAATATAAAAAAAATAATAAATGGGGAAAAATAATCTTTTAGTTCTTAACTTTCAAAATATTGTACTTTTAATCTTGAGTTTTGATCGCAAAAGTCGATGATTCGATCCCCCAATCCTGCAATTGTTGAACTAAAAAATTTAGAGTTTTGAGTTTAGTTTTCATTCGATCTCTAGGTTCACTTTTAGTCATTAACATAATAGAATTGTCAGTAATCTTTATACTAACCTATTCATTTAGGGTGTATTTGGCATAACTTTAGGTAAAAATTAAAATAAAATTATTTTTTCTATGAGCGTTTTTTAAAAAATTAACAATTTAAAATGTGTTTAGTAAGTTTCTCTGCTAATTTTAGATAATCAAAAGTGTTTTTTTAAAAATCTTAACAAATAAAATGCATTTAAAAAAAAAGGATTAATTTGACAGCTATTTTTGAAGAAACATAAGAGAGATAGATTATCAAAAAATGAACTTTAAATTAATCCAATTTTTTAAAGTGCATTTTATTTGTTAAGATTTTTTTTCATAATACACTTGATTTTCTAA
>JAOANK020000056.1:2627135-2638024 GCA_026257165.2 Telfairia occidentalis | reverse complement strand
CCCCAACAAACAAAAAAAAAAAACGAGGCAAAGCTTTGACTTTTTTACTGTCAACTTAAACATATCTTTAGCATTGCATCCAAATTTTGAGCATGTAATGATTTGAAAGTAGCAGTTATGTCCATATCACATGGGTTTAGAACTCCAATTTGAGAACTGCAGAAAGTTTTAAGATGGTAAAGATTGAACTCACTTCACTGCACAAAATTAATCTTTTTTATCTTTAAATAAACATCAAGGTTTATATCATCATTAGCCATCATTAGGCAGGTTTGCATCCGGATATTCAGGTCAGTCTTCCTAACAGCTGAATAATATTTGACTACTGCAATTAATAACATAGTTAATTAAATATTTTGATTCTTCTGTCAACTATAGCTGTTCATAACTTCGTAGCAAAAAGAAAAGGAACTGATGATGCCAACTCTGTACAAATTCGATCCTGACACTTTTCCTCTAATGTTTGGTATCTGACACTTCTGCTCTAATTTTATAGCTTGTGAAAATAAACTTGAGTGTAGTACTCCATTTACACTTTACATGAAACCAAAAGTTAAAATTGTTGTCAGATCTGTAAGTTCACTGAAGATGGAAAACAATCAGCATCTTGTATAAATAATTAGCCTTAATTAATATTAAAAAATAAACGAAAAAAAATTCTTGGCAAGATCACTGCTTAAATGAGATTTGAAATATGTCCCACTAATTTTCATTGATTATATACCCAAGTTGCGAGAGTGATCTGTTGATATTTCCAGCTTCCTTCAAGCGCTCCCCAGCTGCACCTGTTAGCTTCTGCCTCTCGGACCCAGCTAAATCAACCAGATTTATTCTACTCGTTTTAAAACTACTTAAACCATCCACCATTCTCTGCACAATAAAATGATTGTCAACCTAAATTTTATAAGTACTAGTACTTGATTATAGAAACATGATGTTCATGAATTTCCACACTGAACCAGACTGGGCGATCAATAACCCAATTTACAAGTACAGTTGCTTTTTCCAACAGTGTCCACAGCTGTTAAGCTAGTGTGATCAATCATGATAGAAAATCGCTTTACCTAATATAGACCCTATTTTAAATGATTCATTCATTACATTTAAATCCAATGATACCACATTAAAAGATATTAACCACATTCTTTTAGTATTACCTTGGATCGAGATTCAACAACACAGGTGAAAACAGTATGTGACCTGGAACTCTCAGAATTAATACTTGTTGCACCAGTCCTCCTATTTGATAAACCCTGCATAATTATCCTGACGTTATAAAGATGATGTTTAAAACTGTATTGAAGTCATTCTAAGAGGTTAGCTGTGAAAAGGAAGAATAGTAGTGACCATGAACTACTATAGCCAAATTTTTACAATAACACAACAAAATCAATGACAAGCCTTTTAAATGTTCAAATTTGCCTTATTACAATAACACTACCTAAGGTATCCTATGTCTTCTCAGTTCATTAATATATGGCTAGGTTATTAAACCGATGCTTCAGGTTGCACTAGGAAAATCCAACAGTGCTAGTTCACTGCCTTTCCAAAATCAAGAATAAAATGTCAAACTCTTGAATCTTTAGTAAACTTACTTTTTCATGCTTTAGGAAGTATATGACATAGTATCTCTAAAAGTACAGGTCACAGGATCTCTACAACAATTCATCAAAGTATTAAAACCAAAAAATGAAATATCATTTATTGCACGACAATTTACCCCAAGAATGAGTTTTCTGTCTCTGCAAAATCAAGAGTGCAAAGTCAAACTCTTTGATCTATATTAAGGTTTCACTAATTCATGCTAGGAATAGAAACTAATTTCAATTAACAAGGTGAAAAACTTGATTAATTTTGAATTTATAATCTTCTACTGCATGCTGAATTAAATTCCACCAATCTACAAAATAACGATTTTTTATCTCTAAAAAGTCTATGCCGACCCCAACACCCAAACTTTGGAGACATCGAGGGTTTTTCTTATTAGGCTTACCCAAAGATTCAAACGTGCAACTTCTAAGTAAGTGTTACTAAGGGACCGCAGGCCTTAGCCAGCAGGCTGCCCTTGGGGGCTCTACAAAATTACAATATTCAAAATATGAATGATAGGATACAAATTATATCCAAACATTGTGGACAATTGCAACAACTTGGCCCCTAATACTTGAAAACTGAAATAGAATTCTTATATCATAGATCTATGTAATTGGTATTTTCATTAACATGCTACCTCTACTTGAGCTGTAAATCACCTGCAATCTTATTACCAAACTTACCATGTAAGTGCCACATAGAAAGAGAAAAAAATCAAATCAATTCCAAATCCAAGGTATAGGAGGTCAAGTTACAACGATAAATAGTCAAGAAGAATAATTAACATTTTGTATTAATAATTGCTAAGAACAGGCTGTGTAAGGTCTAAATACAATCAGAGAGCTTACGGGTGGAATATATCATGGTAAATTCAAAGAGTTCCAATTGAAATAAATGTAATTTATTAAAATTGATATTTAAAAATTTATCTTTAACCCTGAGATAAAGATGATATAATAATATCCTAGACATTTCCATTGCAATTATTCTACAATATATATATATATATATAGTTTGGTTAGGAGTACAGTGGAAGGGGGTGCACTTAGGTGCACATATTAGCAGGAAGAGGAAGATAATAAACCTTCATCAACAGCTGGGTAACGTCTGTCATTGTGGATACACACTCCTCTGTCAGATTTTCAACATAAACACCAGATTTTACATCTTCTCTAATCTGTGAAACAAATTCAACAGAAGATAGAATAAGCTTCTCATATTACAGAAAGTAGAACATATTAGTTGTTCTCTATAGGGAGTGAGACAGGAAGAGAGAGTAATCAAGATCAATATCAATAACCTGGAGATTTCTCTGATTTGGATCCAATAAATCAGTGATTTGCTCATTGTAAATCTGCAACAAAGCTTTTCCAGTGAATTGGAATGAATTCATAGATTAAATATGTAGATCATACTGTGGAAGATATCTGTTGCCCAACCTCGAGAAAAGAACAGTAACATTGATACTTGAGTAACTTGTCAGCATGCTTCACTTGTTCCTGCGATTTTAATCAAAGCCTAAATAATGTGAGACTATGCAAAATTACCTTCAAGACTCTAAGAACTAAAACTTTTAAACCCACCTCATTTATACGAGCAAAGAGTCGTTCAAAAACACGGGGGGTTAAGCCTTTATGTTCCCTTACTAAATTGTCATCTGACAAAGAATTGGCTGGACCCCACATGGTATATGTCTTACCACTTCCAGTCTGATTCAATTAGTACGTACACATTTAGGATGTAGAATAAACCATCATAAAAATCCAGGAAACAGAAGGATGGACGTGGAGATGGAGACATACTTGCCCATATGCAAACACAGAACTGTTGAAACCAGCCATACAATTTTCAACAAGAGGCTCTCCTACAAGCTGGAAGATATCAAGCTGTGAACAGAATAAATTAAAGTTAATCATTCACCCCATATTGTCTAATGTCAAACAAAAAGCTACAACAGAGTTCACTAAAGATCATGCCTGCGTTGCATCTGTGTCAGCAACAGCATCAAAAGTAAACGTCTGTCCATTAATTGACAAAGAATCATCAGTAACTTTCTGTACTATACTATCTCCTTCATCTCTGTCCTTGCACGGCGGCCTCATCCGCACTACCACCTGAAAATGATGTAAATTATGTTTGGAAAAAGCTGCAACGCAAATTTCACAGTTGAGCTAGGGAGCTAGAGCAACAAATCCTCTTAAATTGAGAGTACATCTTCTCTCCTTAAACAGACACTTAAATGCATCATCTGAGTCAACATGAAATTGAATCTTTCGCAAGACAAGCCACTAATAAACCATAGTGCTCGGAACCGCAGTTCAACATTCAGGTTGTTTTAAGTAACACTATGCATATCTAACATCAACATTCCGATTTTCTCCAAAACCCAAAAACTACGTTATCCGAACTAACAACAGAGTCAGTCTAAACTTAAATTACCCCCTTTCCACCCAAATTTCAACAAGAAAAATATACCTTCACACCAGAATCAGACAGACCGGGGATGGAATTCTCAGGAACCGCCTCCATACTGAGCTTACGCTTAAGTGGGTTGGAAGACGGAGGCCTGGGGGGGAGCGGGCTCCTCAACTTGGCCGCAGGCGCGGGCGAGGGTTTGGAATCCGAAGGCATGGAGTTGGGATCTGAAGGGGGAGCATTCTCCTTGGATGACTTGGGCTTCCGAGGAGGTCTTCCGCCCTTGATTCCGACACTAGGGCTCGGCGACGGCGAAGGCGAAGGCGAAGGCGAAGAAGGTGGGTCGGTGGCGTGTTCCCGCAAGATACCATTTCTTGGCTGCATAAAGTGCTTCATTGCAAGAAATGCAAACAAAGGAAGCACTGAAAATGGATTCCACAGAGAGAAAGAAGATTTGAAGAAGAGACAAAGGAGCGAGAGAGAAGGGGAGAAGGAAGAGAGAGAATTAGCCGTTAGAGTAAGAGTGAGAGAGAGAGAGGGAGGAATTTTGAAATGGAGGAACAGCAGCACCTGCAAATCCTCTTTTTATTATAAGAATTTTTTTGAATTTTGCGGGTTTGGATCTGGATCCTTGTTTTCCCTTCCTGGGTCGACCCGACCATTATGACTCCATTGCCCCACTTTCCCTATGTCTTTTTCTTAGATTATTCATTTAAATATGAATAATATTTTGGATGCGCAACGACCTTTCTACACACTCCTATTAAAAATTTGACAACTAGAAAAAAAAAATATATATCTATATATATAAATAAATGGTAATGTGTATGTAGATCCCTAGATATAAATATGCAGCTGAGTATTGTTCTTTAAATATTATTTTGATTTTTCTGTACTTTCAATTTTTGTTTATTTTGATCTCAAAACTTTTAAAATATTCATTTTTGTACTTGTACTTTTAACTTTTGTCAACTTTATCTTCTATACTTTTTAAATATTTGTTTTGGTTCTTGTATTTTAAAAAGCGTTTGAGCAAAACATTACACTCAATAAATTTCCTCTTGCAATTAGAGTTAGAATTTTGCAAACAATGGCTAAAATGGTAAGTATTAAATTAAAATGAACAAAAGTTTATAGTGGCATGACCAAAATGAATTTGGGTTGAAAGTACAGAGACCAAAATGGTATTTAAACCTCATTTTAAATATTTTGGTTAAATTATCAATTTAGTCCTTGTAATTTAAGTTTAATTTCAATTTGGTCCTTATAGTTTGAGCTTAATTTTAATTTGGTCTCTATAATTTTATAAGTTTCAATTTAGTTTTTGTAGTTATAGTTATGTTAAACTTTACAAATCTTATTATAAACCCTTTTTATCCACTTAAATCCAATCATTTCTCCTATTCTTTAGTTAGTCTTAAACTCTTATATGGTTGAGTAATAGCTAAATAAAATGCATTAATTCATTGTTATGTGTTTAATATAATAACAATGAGGATGACATGTGATGTTTGACTAAGTTTCAAGGACTTGCAAAAGAAATAAAAAACCAAAACAAAAAATTGCAAGGACAAAATGGTGATTTTAAATATTATAGGGATTAAATTGAAATTATGCCTAAACTATAAGGACCAAATTCAACAATACCTAATTTAACCTAAATATTTGGTTCAAATTATTTATATATTATGAATTGGGGAAATACTTAATGAAAATAAATATATTTTAAGCTTATAATTTTATAAACAATTGTTAATTAGAAATATACTATATTTATTACATGAAAATCATTTTAAATCGACCTTGAATTACAATCGGAAATAATATACTCTTTATACAAAACAAATTAGCATCCCTATATCATGTAGTTGTTTTAAATAAGGAATTAGTTTTAGTTTTCTACAAATTCCAAGATGTAGCTGATATTTTATTAACAAAAAAAAAAAAAACGTATAATGAATTTTAATTTTAAAAACCATTTCATTATAAAGAAATTAAACTTTAACCACCAAACTTGAGCATAGCTTAATTGATTAAGATAAATTTTTTTAATCAAAAGACTCTAAGTTCAAATTCCCACCCTCACATATTGTTGAACTCGAGATGTATGGAAAATTCACTTTGGATAGATCTCATTTAATATCCTCCTCCTTCCTACATATATACTTCAACTTCACTCTCGAGTCAAAAGATCATGTGTAAGAACTACTAAGTGTCATCAAACTATGCTTCAACTTCAGTCTCAGAGTCAAAAAAATCATGTGCAAGAACTACTAAGAACAATGCCCTCAAACTTAATCCCATTCCCTGTCTTAGATCTCTGTCTTTGGCAAATTAGCCAGTCAATCAAGCCACCCCTAAGGGTTATGCATTTGAAACATCAGCTATTGATTGTGTTCTTACATGCTTTACAAAATTTTATGTTTAATTCATTAATTTTTATTTTAAATATGTTAGAAATTTAATGGATATTTATAAACTCATTAAACACTTAAGTTTTAGACCAATTAAATACTCTAAAATTAAAGTTTAAAGCTTTTACTACCATCAAATCTAACCTTGAAATTACTATTAAACAAAAAATTGATGCATAACTAGAAGCGCATTTACTTTTACAGTCAGAGATGGCACATATCAAATGCAAAAAAGAGGACCAGAACCTACTGCAAAGTGAGAGGATATTTATTAACTATTCTTTGTATCACTGAAAGGAGAATGCATAAAAGCCCAATTAACAGCAATGCACAAGCACCCTTCAACACACAAAATTATTACTAAGTGCTTAAACAAGACCCCAACACAATGCTATATTCTCCAAAACTCACACACAACATTTCATTGTACATAACGAAACGTGGGTTAAGCTCTTAACTATTGGTCATCATCAAGCTTGGCTATCAATGGTCATTGGAACTGCCTCCTGCTTCCCTGCCGAGTTCTGTAAAGCCATATACAGAGTTCAAAGTTCAGAAACCAAAAGGATTCGTTTCACTTTCAGAATAGTGTGAAACAGAAACATTAACTAATTGGTCAACTTACAACAGACTTTGCCTGCTCCAACTTGTTCATTTTTGCAAATATGTTGCCATAAAACTCTGCATCTCTCTTGTTGTATTCTCTCACTTTTTCCTTCAATTGTCGGTATTCAATCTTCACTTCCCTGAATTTACAATGTAATGAAACATGTAAGTGCTTAAGTGCTTGTGCAGCTAAGTTAACACAGGTTTTGCTTTTGTTAAACTACCACTAAACTTAACAACTTCGGGTTTCGTCGGTCGCCAATTACCTGTTATCTGGGTCTATTTCAAGGGCTTTCTTGATATCCTGCTCGGCGAGATCAAGATCGACGAGTTGAATGTATGCTTGAGCCCTTCTGTAGAGAGCTTTCACATTCTTACTGTCGAGTTCTAATACCTGTTAATGCAGAGATTAGACTTCTCTTTTAGGCTAAGAAAGCAAATGAGATCCTAAAATGTCAAATCTTTAAGATTAAAGAATCACAGGCCGGACCTTTGTACAGAGCTTCTCTGCTTGCCTGTAATCTTTAACTTTCAGCTTGCACGCAGCATTGTTGAGGTTGCAAGAAACTTTTAGTACCTTGCTCTGTTGCTTCTCCTCATCGTTGAAGGAAGTATCGTATTCAATGTATTTTACAGCCTATCATAAAGTTGGGAGATTAACTAAGTTAAGCCAATTTCATTATGCAATTCTTTCAACCAGTGTCAATAATAACTTGAAACTTTGCTCTCCTTGCAATACCTTTTCATATCTCCTTGATGCTCTGTCGTATTTTCCAGCTTTGAACAAAACGTTTCCTTCTTCCTTCTTTTTCCCTGCTGCTTCTATTTTTTCAGCTGTGTTGAGGTCCCAAGACTCCTTTTCCTATAACAACAAGTTCGTATTAGTTTGATGGAACATTTTCTTGTGAGAAACCTGAAGAAAAATGAATATTGTAGACGTACTTTGACGAATGAAACCAGCTCAACTTCGTAATATACAATTGAGTTTGCAGGAACTACAGCTAGATCTTGAGATGAGTCCGAAGATCCAAAGGCATATTGTGGATGGATGGTCACCAAGGCGACTTCCCCTTTCTTCATCGTTTTCACAGCCAAATCGAGTCCTTCAATCACTTGTTCTGTTCCACGTTCCACAAAATTACAAGTCAGTTAATAGCCACACTTTACATCCCGGATCCTTTCCATATTCAAAGAACTTTACCGACACGAATTTACCTTCATCAATTTTGAACTCAAAAGGGTTCTCATCATCGCCCTTCTTAGTAAAAATCGTTCCATCAACCAGTTTACCAGTAAGTTTCACTGGCAAAAACAAAAGCTCAACATAGTTAGTCACTTAGACTACTACGATTTGGATCATTTGACATTTATCAAACAACTGGAGTGAGAGTATATCACCTTGAACCACTGCTCCATCATTCGGCTGCTCATATCCTTCTCCCTCCTTCTGGGTCTTTTTTAGGACCTTCTTGTCCTTAGCAATGTCTGTGACGGCTTTCCAGGAAACCAATTCAAGGGTTATCTGAAGTGTGGCATTAGGAGGCACAGCACCTTCTTCTCCAGCTGCAGGCCTGCCAGATCCCCCAAATGCATCTGTCAAGTGATGTTAGTAGGTAAGAATCAGCACATCCACAAGAGTAATCAGCACATCCACTAAAGTTCAATTCAAGGAATAAGAACTAAAACGAAGAGTGTCTGTAGATTTGCTTACATTGTGGCCTCACAGTCAACAACACTTTCTCTCCCTTTTTCATTGTCTTCACAGATGTTGCCAAGGCAGGACAGAAGTACCCTACAACCAGAGTGAAAAAGAACAATTTAGAGACACCCTTCAAATTTAACACAGCAAGTTTTCAGGGGCAATGAAAACCTACCCTTTTCAACAGTAAATTCAACCCCATCAGACTTCGAGATCAGTGTACCATCTTCAAGCCGTGCCTCATATATAACTGGAGAGATCATGAAGTTAGATTGGTATCGCTTAATAGTTAAATCGTCCATTTGAGATAAAAAAAGTAGACCGAAATGGATAACATACCCAATACTTCGTCTAGATCCTTTGGTTTGTCCCAACCGTCTCCTTTAACAAGGATCTTTTTGAAGATTCCTCCATCTTGACAAATATCCTTTATGCTGTGCCATGAAAGTAGCTCAACATCAAATTGAAGAGTAGCGTTCGGTGGAATTGTTGGAGGAGAACCGGACTCTCCATAGGCCAATTCAGGGGGTATAGTGAAAACTGCATTTTCACCCTTTTTCATAGTTCTGATACCTTCATCCCACCCTTTAATCACTTGCCCTGATGAAATAGACAGCGTGAGATGAGCTAAATGGCCACTGCATTAGAAACAAAATTGAAAAACAACTAGAAATGACCATGGTTTAAGAGAGATTAGATTAATATAATTTCAATAAATATTCCGCTGCTCCACAGATATTACCAACAATCCTCATATAATCGGGCTCAATCTTTGTTTCCGAGAAGAACTAAGCACACTTTCCTACTGGTAATCTAATCCCGAATTTTAGCATAAAAATAATCCTAAAAATGGAGCTGCTACAGTAATCCTAGATTATAAATTACCTTCGCCAAGCTTGAACTTGAAAGGCGTTCCGCGGTTACGGCTCGAGTCGAACTGAGTCCCATCAAGAAGAGTTCCCGTATAATGCACTGCAAAAACAGACACAGGACCCGAATTCGTTACATTAAACATAACAATCCCTAATAAATTAAGCACCAGGCAAGAACGAGGTCGATGGAGAAATCACCTTCGACTTCATCCCCAGTGTCGGGAGTTTCCCATCCTTCACCTTCTTTGACAAGTTTCTTCTTCAGCCCGCTCTTTCCAATCTCCTTCTCTTCTCCAACCTTCAGAACCGAGCTCTCCGCCTCGTCCGCCGGAATGCCCATTTCCTCGTCGACATTGCTTGCAGATGGGAACTCAAAATCGTCCTCCATGTCCGGAAGAATCGGTGGTAAAATCAACGAGATGAAAAGGGTAAGAGATTCGAGAGAGAAAATGAACGAAACAGAAACTAATCGAGAAGAATATTAATGCCGATTGATTCACTGACTTTGCTCGAGTGGGGTTTGGAGTTTATAGTGGCGGATAGCGATAAGAGTCTAGAGAGTTCTAGGATCTGGCGAATTCAGGATGGTTCCAGAACCAAAAAATTCCACGTTGATTTGGTTTTTTGACGGAGGCTAAATAATGACTCTTTCTTCAAAGTTCTAACGGGCCAGTTCCCTTATAACGGGCAGTTGGGTTATTTGGGTTATAGGTTTTCTTTTTCAATTTTTTGGATGGTGTTTGAGTTTTGAATTTAGCCCTTCTTTTCCCCTTTTTTTTTTTTTTTTTTTTTTTTTTTTTTTTTTTTTTTTTTTTTACCAATTCAGCTATACTCGGTTTAGCTAATTCTTGTTTATTTACCTTCACATATCACACGCATCCATGGAAAGAATAAACTTTTTGGATCGGAAAAAAGATTCTGAGCATGTCTGGTCAAGGTCTATCTTGTCTTTACCACGCCTTGGCTAACAATGAATTTGAGTTTTTCTCATATTGGTGGGTTGAATGAGAATAAAGAGTGTAACTCTAAAATTTGGGAATCACATTCTCATAAAAGAACAATCTCATTTTTGTAAACAAGTGTTCAATCTCATTCTCATTTCTTATTTTGTGAGCTCTACACTTTTTTTTAATTATTTAATACATTTTACTCTTTCTTTCTCCGTTACCTCACGAAATTTCAGTCGAATTTTTTTAGTTTCAAAATATATTTTTGCACTGTTTCTTTTATTTTACCATATAATTTTTTTCTTTCCTTTTACCTGTGTTTTTGTAATGGAAAATGACGTGT
>JAOANK020000056.1:2614815-2624910 GCA_026257165.2 Telfairia occidentalis | reverse complement strand
TTCTTTTCATGCTTTTTTTTTAATCATTTTTTTCTTTTTCTCTCTCTCATCCTCTCATTTCCTTTTCCATTTCCTTTACACTTATTTATTTATTTATTTTTCTTTTCATTTACTATTTTAAATTATTATTTTTATTTAAATTGTTGTTATTTTTCCTCAATTTTGATAGAATTTAATTTATTTTTATTAAATTAATAAATTAATAATATATTTCATGTTCCATTAATTTATAAAGATAACAAAAATCATTTTTCTTTCTTTTTTTAGATTTTATTTGCGTGTATAATTGGCTAAATTAATGATTTTTTTTATTATTGAATTAAAGAAATGTATATATGTTCTATTGTATATCTTTAAATAAATATCTCATTGCAAAGTCGAAACACAAAAAATATATATCAATAACATGTTGTGCAATAAATTAATGATCATTTAAAATTTACAAAGTTTGTTGGACAATTTACAAATTAGTCTAATTAAATTAAGGTGACATCATTTAAGGTGAATTGACTCAAGTGAGAAATAGCTCATCAATTTGAACAACATTTGAAAGATAAAATTTTGTATTATTTTTTGGGATTGAAATTGTATTAAATATTGTACCATTTTTATAATGAGTGTATACTTGTTTTAATGCATGTTATATATTTTATCGTATTATATGTACTAAATTTTATTTAAACTAAAAATAGAAAACAAGAAATAGGATTGTTACCAAATGAATCCTTAGAGACCCATTCTTGGCTTAAATTGTCATATGATAAACATGTACTCTTTTTTAGAAGAGTTCATACAAGTATCACGAAATACAAATCTTTAATCATCTTTCATCTCCATATAATTTAATGAAAAAAAAAAAACTCTCCAATAAGAATAATTCTTATATACCAATACAAGCATTATTTAACTAGTCATAGATAAGGATGAGCATATCATCGACATCCATGAATTGAAGTCATGGACTCAACAATGATAACATAAAAAGAATTGCTTTTTAAAAACGTTGACTATCTCATTGTGTTTGAAAGTGATTTTAGGAGAGTTAAAATCATTTTTGTCACGACAAAATTTTCATTCCCAAATACACACTAATATTGCAGATATAAGTTATCATCAAAATCTCCCGAACATAACATATTTTAGTAGTTCAAATCTTCATCCCAATGTATTGTTATAGGTTGGAATATATTTTTAAAGTTGTTAAAGGTGAAAAGGAAAATGGTTGTAAAAGGGGTAAAACAAATAAATGGAAGGTTTCTAATAAATGCTAGCGTTTTAGCATTTTTGGCGCATTTGGCAAAGAAAGGCCAGAGGTGAGAAATTTGACATTTTTTTTACTCTTCTCCTCTTGGCCAACAAATTTCTCTCAGCCCTTCTTCCATTTCCAATTTCCATCCTCTCTCTTTCTCTCTACTACCCTGCGGTGACCCCTTTCTCTGCAAATTCTCAGGGGGTCGCCTCTCTTCGCTTCTTTCTCTCTCTCTCTCTCTTTTCTTCGCTTCTTTCTCTCCAACACCCAATTTCTTCCTTCGCGGGAAACCCACTTCCCATTCGAAAAATTCTTCATTCAACACACAATGTCTGAAATGGCGAACGCAGATCCCGAAGGAATTGATGGAGTTCGTATGTCCTGGAATGTCTGGCCTCGCACCAAGGTTGAGGCCAGCAAGTGCGTTGTTCCACTCGCCGCCTCGATCGCCCCGATCCGTCCTCACCCGGAGATCCCCACGCTTCCTTACGCGCCGCTTCGTTGCAAGTCCTGCTCCGCCGTCCTCAATCCCTACTCCCGTGTCGACTTCACCGCCAAGATTTGGATCTGCCCATTTTGCTACCAGCGCTGCCATTTCCCCCCTCATTATGCTATGATCTCCGAGACCAATCTTCCTGGGGAGCTTTATCCCCAGTACACCACTGTTCAATATGCGCTTCCTCAATCTACCAACCCCAATCCTGGCCTGGATTCGTCCCAGCAGGCCAATCCCTCTCCGGTTTTCCTGTTTCTGCTCGATACGTGCATGATCGAGGAGGAATTGGGTTTTGTCAAATCTGCGCTTAAAAGGGCGATCGGGTTGTTGCCTGATAATGCGCTTGTTGGATTCGTTTCGTTTGGGACTCAGGTTCAGGTTCATGAATTGGGATTCTCCGACATGTCTAAGGTGTATGTGTTCCGGGGTACAAAGGAGGTTTCTAAGGAGCAGGTTTTGGAGCAATTGGGTCTCGCCATGGGAGGGCGGAGAGTCGCTGGGGCGTATCAAAAGGGGGTCCCCAATGGATTCCCTAATTCAGGTGTTACACGTTTTTTGCTGCCTGCTTCTGAATGCGAATATACCCTTAATTCGGTAGGTTCTCTTTGGTTTAGTGTTTCTGTTCAACCTTTCTTTTTTTTTTTTGGTTCAATCCCACATTGAGTACGGAATTCTCGAACTCGGTTGTATTTGTCTCGAATTTTAGTTGTTGGATGAACTTCAAACGGATCAATGGCCCGTTCCTCCCGGTAATCGGGCATCTCGGTGCACCGGAGTGGCGTTAAGTGTTGCAGCAAGTTTGCTTGGAGCTTGTTTGCCTGGAACCGGTGCTCGGATTATTGCTTTGGTTGGTGGACCATGCACAGAAGGCCCTGGCACGGTAACCAAGAAAAATAATTTCTCTTTTGATTTTTTGGATAGGAAGAGAAAAAGAATGTATGATCCTCTTGTTTGTTGTTCTGAATTATATTTTATGATTTGTGCTAGATCACATCCGATGCTAAGAATCATTTTTGCAAGTTACTTGATTTTTGGTTGTTAGAAGATTATGCAGAGGTTTAGAATTATACATTGTGGTAATCATCTTGCTTTATTACTAAATATCTCATTGTACTTGATTTTGAATTTGGCATTACTTTTGTTAGCAGCTATTTCTGGGTCATTTTGGTCATCTTATGCCGTTGACTTGTGTTTTTTACCTCAAACTTGTTATCTGCACTGGTTCAAATCAATGTATTAGTACAGAATAATATGGACTTCGTGATCTATTTTCCTCAACAATTGGCCGGCCTTCTGTGACCAATATTTTATGGCCAAATTGAGCCAGGATCCTGATGTTTTCACCTTTTTCCTTCCACTGTTATTCTAGTATCATGTGAGACTAGTGTTTGTATAATCAATTCTTTATACTATTTATCAAAGTTCATGGGATAGTTAGTGGTTCCTTTGTTTCGCTAGGCACTGGTCTACACCTTAATATAGCTGTTGACTGCCTGTCATTTATGCAGTGTGAAAAAAATATCTGTAAGTAAGCTTGGAAATTGATCCAAATGTTGCATATTTTTCAATTGCAACACTTGGCATAGTAAAAATTGTGTTCATATCCATTGACTGCGACAATTCAATTTGAAGCCACTTTTGCATATAGAACTTGCCGCAAAAAGTGGTACATATGATCATTGCATCTATCTTATTTTTTGTTCTATTTCCTATTTTTAGATTTATTTTCACTTGTCTTTAGACATAGCTTCAGTTAATTTGACTATGATGACATAGTTCTCTTATTTTTAACTTAATTTGCTTCTGTTTTTTTTTTTTCTGAGTGTTGGGAATACTTGGTCATTTTTTCTCACTACTTGCATTTTATCATATAAACTTAGATAACTGCAGTATTTTGGGTTTTGATTTTGGAATAATTATTTGGCATATGTGAAGTGGCGCACGCAATTACTTGCATTGGCATAGTTTATTATCTTACTTTGATGTGATTGTTTCCATAATTAATTGTGGTACACATACAACCCAAGTAATCAAAGACGTGATTGCATGTTATTTTGTAAGTGATGAAGGGACCTGCTATCTTTTTCATGGATTTTGTTCTAGATACTGACACAAATTGAATAGTTAGAATTGAAAATTGAAATATGATCAATGTTGTTCTCATTCCTTTCATACCTATAATTTCTGATGTTTCGTTTGATATTCTGATTGAATTGAACATTTACAGATTGTGTCCAAAGATCTATCAGATCCCGTGCGTTCACATAAAGACCTTGATAAGGATGCAGCTCCTTACTTTAAAAAAGCAATCAAATTCTATGAAAGTCTTGCAAAACAGCTGGTTGGCCAAGGCCATGTCTTGGATCTTTTTGCATCAGCTCTTGATCAGGTTACTATAAACCTTACCTGTCTCAAATGGAATATACTTTTAAAAATATAAATTCAGCAATTTACAGTAAAAAGTAGTTGTGTTTCTATAATTCTATAAAAGAAATATTGATATAAAAAAAACATGGGAATTATTTACTTCTAACTTTTTCCTTACGCAGAGCTGTAAACTTAGATTGAACTGATTGTGGTAATTTTATATCCTTTTTTGAGCCCTTTGATGGTCAAATAATACATCGTACTATTTGTTTCATGCTTGTTTTTGTTTGTTTCTTTTGCCTTCGCATATCTGCATACTGCAGATGCACTGGGTTGATTTTGTCATGATCACAGATGAGATGCAACCATATAAATCAAACTATTCTTTGTCTTTTTTTTTGTGACTTCTCAATGTGTCCCAAATATTGAAGAATATATCTTGAATCGAATAGGTGTTGCAGCTAACAAGTTTTTTGTAGTACTCATGATTTGCATACTTAAGTATAGTGATCTGTGTAAGGAGGCTCAAGTGGTTATTTAGGTGGGTGGGAGGAGGCAGATTTTGTGTATATGGTACTTTGGAATAAGGTTGCAAAGGACCCAAAGTAGTCCTTCCCCCCTACTTTACTGCATGATGATATATTTTTGTATTGTTAATTCGGTTAATGTTTTACAGTTTTGAGGTTTGTTATTTAAACTTAGGTTATATATTTAAGGGACCTTTTCTCGGTATAATTTTTAACATTTTTCTTTTCCTTTATTTTATTTTTTTATTTTTTTATTTAATAAGAAACAGAGGATGTATTAAAGAAGAGAAATACACCCTAGGGGTGGGGCAGAGGGAGCCCTCCTAGACAAATCTACTTACAAAAGAAGGTTTTCAATTCATAATAATCCTGGAAAGGCTATATTAGAAGAAAACTCTTTCTGATTTGAGCTCCACTAAGATGCTAAATATTGTATGTTATCGACAAAAAATTGTACTGTATTCGAAGTATTTTAAAAAATTCTCTGATTTTTTTCCTTCCAAATTAACGAAGGGTCTAATTTTTGACATTTTTCTTTCTGCATGTATATGATTGAGAAAGAATAAAACGTGGATTTATAATTTATTGACCCTGATGTTATTTTGGATATAGAGCATCAAGAACTTGTACGTATTTGTTAAAAAGATCTTTATTCATACAATACAATATCAGAAGTATTCTCAACTTCTAAGCTCCAGAAGGAATATTGGTATATTTTTTTTTCTGTTTTGAAATTAGATATACTGTTTGTTTGCTAAATTTTCCAACCTAATGATAATTAGATGTAGTTGATTTTCTGATGTTTAAATCTGACATACTTGATTGTTGATGAGGTCATGGATTATTTCACTTTATTTACCCAAGTTTATCTTAGAAATATTGGTGCCTGCTGTTCCATAAGGTAAAAAGTAATTGAAGCTCAGTAGAATCAGATTCAAATATCAGGATTCAATTACATTTTAACGATATAAAATAAACCTTAGTGCAGTATAATGATTATTTGATTTGAACTGACTTAGATCTGAACATCAGGATTCATATATACTGCACTAGGTTTATTTAATAATCATAATGCAATCACTTTGTAGTAATAATGTTGACATTTATATGTATTTTTCCGTAGCTGTCAATTATCATGCTTGGGGTTCTCCCTTTTTTGTAATCATTTCACAAACCAATGAAATGTATCTTATCCAAAAAAAAATTCATTGGAATTTTTAAAAATGTAGGTTGGTGTTGCGGAAATGAAAGTTGCAGTTGAAAAAACTGGCGGCCTTGTTGTTCTAGCTGAAAGTTTTGGACATTCCGTATTTAAGGACTCTTTCAAGCGCGTGTTTGAAGAAGGGGAACACTCTCTTGGTCTTTGCTTTAAGTGAGTGCATAATTTTAAATATATTGTGCTTCTTTATTTATTATTTATTATTTATTTTTTGAAATTTTATTTCGGTTCACGTTTTTGTTTCTGCATGTTATTTTAAGTCAGATGTCCATCTTTGTGTTATGTCGACTACCTTGCTTGACTTGTTGGTAAAAGCCAAAAGGGGCCGGCCATAAATCTATACATCTTTGATATCATAGGTACAAACTATATATATATATATAAACCAACTTTCATTTAGAACATGAATTCTGGGAAAGACCCATAAAAAGAAGGGCTCCACAAGGAGGGGGTGTGTTGCAACTCCAAAACATTTTCAAAAAAGGCCCCCCAACTTTTTAAAACAAAAAGGGGTAATTTCAAATAAATTTGAATTAAGAAACCAAACAGAAGTAATAAAAAAGAGTTCCTCGATGAGTTTTTGAATGCCAAATGTTACAAGGTCATGTGTAGTCGTCACATGGGGTTAGTCAAGGGGTGTAAGCTAGCTTAGATGCATGAAAATCTGTGTTATTGTCTTTTAAGTTTCATATTTCAACATCCGATAATGTGTTATTGTACATGTTAGATTCTAATATTGGATGAAGCTTTACATGCTCCATAGCTCTTGCTTTCTTTGACTAGTAAGTCGGGGTTTGGAGATTTTAGTTTTTTGAATCTTTAGAAATGTATGGATGAGCAGAGGAAAAAGTGATAGTCAGTTAACAGTAACTTAGTTGGAAAATTTATGAAGTCCACGATCAAGGATTTTCTTATGAATGCCAGCAAGGATTGACAACAACCTTCTCATAGGGAAGCCTAGTTCTCTGTGGATATTTTAACCGATTTGTAAGAAAGGTTGCAGTCAAAGGCCTCACGGTACAGGCCGCTGGCTAAGGTCTGTGGTCTGATCTTTGAGTAACACCTACCCAAAAGTTGTAGATTCAAATCTTTGAGTAAGCTAAATAAAGGAAACTCTTGATGTCTCCAGAGTCTAGGCCTTGGGATGTGTGCGGACTTCAAAAGAAAGAGAAAGGTAGCAGTCAAACTTAACAAAATGGGGAATACTGAAAAGCAGCAGGTTGACCTAAGTATAAGCTGTGGTATTAAATACCTCAATTTGTTATCTCTCCTTATTCAGGATCTCGTCAATACCATTCTTGATAACCATGGAATGGAAGTTATAAGAAATTTCCACCGAGAATGGTCAGATTTGGAAGGTATGGGCCACCTGCGTAATTGATAATCATTGAAGGATATATTTCCTAGTATTCTTTGTGCTTATTTTGAATCTTTGATAACTTTCTGTTTCCTCCCAAAAGAAAAATAATAATAAAAGAAGATGGAAGAGGTATCTCAAAGGCTTGAATGCTGAAGTCATTAAAAGTGGGTGATTGCCAGAATAACATGGTATGATTCAAATTCGGATGACAATGGAAATAATGTAAACTCGTGTAAGAGTAGTGAAGGAGCAATGGGCATTCATAAGATGGGAGGATATAAGCAATAAATTTAGTTGTATGAATTGTTTTTTTGGCAGTTGCTTCTGGTATGTCTACATCTTCTGCATCTACTTTGACAAGTATAACACACGTTTGGAAACCATGCGCCTTATTCTTGTATAATTTTTTTTTTCTGCCTCCATTAGCCTAGAGAGGATAGCATTTTGTCACTTGATACCTATTTTTTCATTTCAGTGGCACCCTTGAGATCAATTGTTCAAAGGATATCAAAATTCAGGGGATTATTGGACCTTGCACATCTTTGGAGAAGGTTGTATGCTTTCATGCACTGTTGTTGGCTTTTTCTCATGTATATTAAATTTGCCTTTTACTTGATTGCTTCATGGAACTGATTGCTTGTGGTGCATATCTTCAGAAAGGTCCTGCTGTTGCTGATACCGTTGTTGGGGAAGGCAATACAACACTGTGGAAAATGTGTGGGCTTGATAAAAGCACTTGTTTGACAGTGTTTTTTGATCTTTCATCAAGTGATAGATCAGGTACTCCAGGAACTGCAAATCCACAGTTATATTTGCAGTTTCTTACTAGGTAAGCTATCAATAGTGATGATTTATTAGTATCTGATAATGCAGCAAATGCCATATCATGTAGCATATAGTTACTGCCATTTATTATGATGATTGCAGTTATCAAGATCCTGAAGGTCAGTCAATGCTTCGGGTTACAACTGTCACTAGAAGATGGATAGACACTGCTGTTAGCTCAGAGGTTTCTTATTTTACATTGTTCACAACTTTTCTGTTCATTAATATTACTCTATTTCTACAATTCTGAGAATTAGTATTTCCAATGGGGATTAGCAACTAACATTTCATTGGAGAAAAGTGAACTAAAAAATGGAGAGAGCCATGTATGTTACTATATTTTTATTTTGAGAGTTTTATATAAGAAACAGAGACTCCTTACATTTTCATATTGAAGCTCGGATCATGGTTCTTCTTGCTTTCTTGTTTGTCACACTAAACTTCATGAGGGATTTTCATCAGTACTTGGTTAAGTGAATATACATGTCTGAAGAGAGCTCAACCCAGGTTACTAGGAAAATTAGTTAATAAGAATTACCTGTGAGAACAGAATTCATTTATTTGATCTTCAATTTTTGCTTTGAACTCCTTCAATTATGTTAGAGTGACTTCTAACGGAAAGATTGGGAGAGATTAGATTCTGAAGAAAATCAATAGAGTTTATAATTTATGCAGTCAGAAAGGGCGATAGGTAATAGGTTAACTTTTAGAATGTTACTCTTTTTGTTTGTTGAACCCAAATTACTATATATGTTAGAATGTATTAATTCAATTTGTGGAAAGTTCATAGATAAACGTTGGTGTAAATGATTTCTCTCATCATCCTTTTTTAAGAGTAGAGATGTCTTGATTGGTGTGGTTCTACTTATAATCTTCAACGGTTGCCTTAATTGGAATTCTTGTGTATAAATGAATATCACTATTTCAATTCATGGAAAATGTTCATCAGGCAATGTAGTTCGAAAAATAATATTTCTGGGAGTGGTTGTATCATGGTCGATGTGCTCTTGTTTATATTATGTAATTGTTAACCTCTCTTGGCATTTACACACACTCATACTCTTAAGCTCTCTTTCTATTTCGACGAATGATGAAGGTCAATACACACATATATTAATTCTCTGTGTTGGTTCTCTTTTCTCTATCTCACTGAATGTTGAAAAGGTAAATCTTTGAGGCACTGGTTTCAGGAATTGGTGCAAGGGTTTGATCAAGAGGCTGCTGCAGTTGTTGTGGCAAGGTTAACTTCTTTGAAAATGGAGATGGAGGTATTTTAGAATTCTATGTTCATTATCTTGTTGAACGTTTCCTTACACAAACTTCTGCCCTTCTTTCCTAAACCCCAACCTTTTTAACTTGTTTAATCTATGGTAAGTTTGAATGATATTGCATTCAACTGTGTTGAGGGATCATGAGATATATTGAACTCGAGAAGATTGCATTTGTGGTTTCAGAACTTGTATTTTTTTGCATGGATTCAGGGGGTAGTTATAAATGGAAGTCACTGGAAATTTGTTGTGGACCATGAAATTTTGTTTGAATTTGCATGCATGATGCATGGAATGAAACAGAGTACAAGGATAAACTTAGTCCCTCAGGCTTACTTGCTAATTCCTTTTCAAGAAAGTTGCTATTGCTCATCCTGTCCCTTAAGAGATGAGTCAGATGACTAAAGCTTTTTCGGAAGGATAATACCCAAAGAAGGTGAAAATCTTCCTATGGGCTGCTCTACTTTGATGTTTGAGTGCAATAATCATGGGAGGAATCCTCATATATCACCCTTTCCCCAAGTTGCTGTGTTGTTTGCCATCTGGAGCTAGCATTTATTCTTCTCTTGTTCCTTTCTCAAATAGTTGTTCTGGAGGCTTTTAAACTTTTTCAGCAATAGTTGAACTATGCTATGTATTATGCCTTGGTTATAGACGACTTGAACACCTTGCTTTGTGGGGTCCATTTTTTAAAGGAAAGCTGGAGTGTCCTAACTTAATGCCACAAGCGCTATTTTCTGGGAGGTTTGGTCAGAGAAAAATAGAAGATTTTTTCTAAGAAGAA
>JAOANK020000056.1:2560891-2574676 GCA_026257165.2 Telfairia occidentalis | reverse complement strand
TAATTTTTATGGTTTTGAATTATTTTGAATTTATTTTTTATTCATTAATCAAACTTAAAAAATCTGATTTTTTTTTTTCACGTAGTAAAATTTTAAAAGTATAGAGATTAAATTAAATTTTTGTTCCAATCTTTGGAATTAATTTTCCCAAAAAGGAAAATGAAAAATAAAGAAATTTTTAGAATTGTAAAAAAATATGCTCTAATGAGGATTGAACCAAAGATCTCTACTTTCATAAGCTAACCCCTTATCCATTGGGCCACTAAGCCCACATATGTTTGATATGATGATGGTTATTATTATTACCGGTTCGGTTCAGGTTGAACCGAAATTTGAAACCATGAACCCGAGAACCGAACCGAACCGGCCAAATTTTACAATTACTCAACCCAACCCAACCCAACCCTTACGGTTTGGGTTGGGTTGTCCGGGTTGTTCGGGTTACCGGGTTTTTTGAACACTCCTATTTGGAAGTGGCATTTGTATTATAGAAGAAACAGCGTTCAAAAAAAAAAAAAATTTCTTTTTTATTAGTTTTTTTTTTTGTTTCAAAATGTTCCAAGTCTATTGGAAAAACTTTCAAATCCTCATTTACATTATAAGCACGATCCATAAACGAATCACAACTCTAATTTGAAAAGATTCTCTTGTCTTTTCGAAAACGAACCATTAATACTTGATGGCTTTACACTTTCAAAATGCATAAATTGAGGTTTCTATTCCTTGTTTTGCATCTTTTTCAAGTATCTTCCTTTGTGATTTTTCCTTCTTTTTAGGGTTCACTTCCTAAGAACTAAAAAGTAAAAAAACTTTGGGTGTGTTTATATCATAGAATGTGAAAACAGCTTTTAGAAATAAAGTCATCAAATAGATATTCATACAATTCATTTGATTCAATAAATCTGAAAACAAGAAACAAAATTCGAATTGCATACCAAACAGATCCTTTAATTTTGTTGCGAAATAGCTCCATAATTTTGCACCACCTTATTCTTGTTAACTTGATTAGTAGTAGAATTTCATTACATTTTCTTGTAGTCACAACTTTGCATCAACTTTTATAGGGTAAAAATTCCATTTATCATCATGCCAAAATAACTTATTTTCCACCTGATGTCTTTTCTATTTAGGGAGCCAACCATTTTCATATGTTGGGGGTAAAAACGACTTCATGCCATGTGGTACGAGATGGCTGCATGACGTGGTAGCGAATCCCTTCGAGGAAGTCAAACCTCAAAACCTCGGGTGGAAGTCCGAGGTGCTACCTCTGAACTCGAGCAGTGAGGATGGCCGAAGAGGGGGTCCTGACCTAACATATACACCGACCTCACAGGCAAACCCTCAGCACCCATATCTCATCCCCCAGAAAACTGTCAAGCCCAGGGTCGTGGCTTGTCTACCACAACCCCACTCCAAGGCAGAATCGAAGAGCTTAATGTGAAACGCTTAAGAAAGGAACAGCGAAGGGGTTGTGCAATGATCTAATTGTTGAATTTGTTGAGACTTCTAGCAATTCTGCGAAGAAAAAGTTCTTAAAACATTGTTCCCTTGGTTCATGTATTGGATTCGTCGAAGTCTGCCCACGTTTAGGGTTGAAGGAGAGTGGGGGTGCCTACTCCAAATGTGGAGACAACTATAAAAGTATAGGAGCGGTTCGGCCAAAAGGTAAGCACAATTTTTCATTTGAATTCTCTATAGTCAAATTTATTGCTAATCCAACTTGAACGTCGAAGTGTACAAACACAGCCCTACATCGAGACTAGTTCATTGACAGAGCACTTTGTCTCCGCAGCATAACCTCAACAAAATTCATGCAACAACATCATACATCAAGATTTTGTCTCCTCTACCACTCTCCTCTTCGGCCCTTCCTCTAATTAATTTTTTCCACATTAATCTTCTCCACATAAAAGTGTCACATCTTCTTTTTTTTGAAAAGGGTGTCACATCGCCTTGAGTTGGCGTGAAGAAACAATCAACTAAGATAGTATTTTTACCCTTTAGAATTATGTTTGTAAAAGAATTTAGGTCATTCATAAGTATCCAAATTTACTTTGATGGGACTGCGTTTATAAGAGAATTGAGGAGGCCATTAATACGTCTCCAGATTTGCTTTGATAGGATTGCTTAATTAGTTAAATTTAACTACGTCCCAAATACCAATTAGAATCCACCATTTACTTTAGTCCCTTATAAATAATTCTAACTTTTTTAGTGTATCTTTTTATCATTTTTTCCACTTTCTCGACAAAATTTTGCAATCAGGGACATATTCTCTTTACTTGAAATCAGTAGTACTTTAAAGCAAGACATGATGTAAATTGGGAAAGCTTCAACAACCACTTTGATGAGAATCTCTTTTATCTTCTTTCAAATCTAGATTGATGTTGTTTGATAAAAAATACCTCATATTTCTTTAGTAGGAAATAAATAAAAAATAATTGAGAAATTTAAAAAAACACTGACACATGAATTTACGTGGAAAATTTTAATATTGAAGAAAAACCACAATCCACCGGAGAGAATCTCCACTTACAATCATATAAAAACTCATTCCGATCTCAATTACATATCGTTACTCGAAGTTGAAACAGATAGATCAAATTTTATGAGTCCAATAAAATTTTATGATTTTAAATTTCAAATTCACTCAACTCATAAAGTTTATCCCTCATAAATCAGGGATTATTTTGTTTCCTACCTTGAATCATTTTTCAAACTTTTATCTTTTTTAAATCTTAAGAGGGATTGTTTTGTTTCTAGCAAGTTAAGGGATCTTAATATATTTTTCTCCACTATAAGCACTCATATTAGGATGCAATTTAATCCCTCTTTATCTTCATCAAGATGTGTCTTCAGGAGGATATGGAAGATTACAAAATTCACTTGCTAATCTATGTCTTTTAATTATTCATCAAGATTTCTCCCGTTTGGTAACGATTTCATTTTTTATTTTTGAAATTTGCTTGTTTCTTTTTAAAATTTTCAATTATCGTTCTCACATTTGTTAAAAAAATATTTAATAAATTTGAAGGTGAAAGTAGTTTTTCTAAGATTAATTTTTAAAAATCAAAAACTAAAAACTAAAGCCTCGTTTGATAACCATTTAGTTTTTTATTTTTGATTTTTAAAAATTATGCTTGTTATCTCACACTTTTTTAATCATGGTTTTCATTTTTCCTAAGTAAACAATTGAATTCTTAGTCAAATTCTAAAAACAAAAACAAGTTTTTAAAGGCTATTTTTTTTTAGTTTTCAAAACTTAACTTGGATTTTGAAAACACTCCTAAAATGTATACGATAAAACAAATAAATCAATAGGTGCAAATAGTGTTTATAGACTTAATTTTCAAAAATCAAAAATCAAAAATTAAATAATTATCAAACGGGGGCTAAATGATGATTTCAAGAAAAAAAAAAGGTAATAGAAGGACTTCCTTTCTCGCAATTTTCCCTTTAGATTATTATGATTTTCTTAATTAGAGATTAAGGAGGTAAGTTTTCAGCAAAAGATGAGAGAAAAAAATAGAGGAGATGAAGCTCTTATTATCTATTAAACCATATTTCTATTTTATCAATTGTTCCACCCTTTTATTTACTTTGAATGAATATAGTCTTTGAGCAAAACTTGACTATTCTGTCAATCCAATCCTTAATAAAAGCATATCTTTTATATGATTTTTTAAATATAGATTCATTCAATATAATCATATTCTCTAAATTTTAAATTTTTTTGAATCTTTGTAGTATCAAATTTTTAACTACCGCCAAACCCAGCATAACTCAATTATTTAAGACATATCTTTCTGACCAAAAGTTCGTGTGTTCAAATCATCAATTCCACATATTGTTGAACTTAAAAAATTTTAATTGCCAATCTGTAAGACATATCTTTCTAACTAAAAGGTTGTGAGTTCAAATTCACCCACTCTACATGTTGTTGAACTCATAAAAACATCTTCTCTTGGCCCTCTTCTGATTCAACCTTATGTCCATGAGAAATAATTAATTATATATGTCATCAAAGATTAGTCTCTTCTTTTTTAGCTCAACAATTGTGGAGTTGAATGATCGAACTATCGACATTTGTGATGATAGTATATGCTTTATTCGCTAAACTTATGCTCGGATTGGCTCAAAGATTAGTCTCTTAAACACAAAAAAACACTTTTATTCTAACTTATAACCTTCACCAATACTCTTCAATTGTTAACCAATTTTTTAAAAAATAAGTTTATACAAATTAGTACAAATTTGACTTGTTATAGCCTAGACTCAACAATGTGTCTAGTGTTCTTTGTAGTCTTACGAATAAGCACAATAAAATTTTTATTGAGATATAATATATTTTAGATTCTTTGTTTATTTCTTATCAATGATAAAGACATTTAATTCATGTTTAACCAAAAGATGATGATAACAACAAAACATTTAAAAGTTATAGACTAATTTGAAATTAAGGTGAAAATATCTAGCATTACATGAATAAATTATCAAAACTTTCATAAACTAATTAAGGAAAATTTTAAAAATGAATTGAAATTAAATAAGGTTTCACAACTTAGAATATAAATAAATCCATTTGAATAAATTTTTTTTAGTTCAACATTTGTGAGGACGAGGGATCGAACTATCGACATATATAATGGTAGTACATGTCTTTATCTATTAAATTATGTTCAAATTGACAAATTCATTCAAATAGTTTAACGAGAGTATTCGAAGATAATTTACGAGGAAACCAAGTGGTAGAGGACCAATTTTCAAATTTGTGGGCAACGCCACGATGAATACAACCACACCACTAACTGTTCAACCAATCAAATCTACTAATAGTGATTTTGTAGATTTTTCACGATAAATTTGATGAAGACTTTTATGGTTATAAACATAAAGAATTCCCAATTATCTCCTTTTCTTTTTTTTCTTTTTTTTTTCCTCTTTCTGATTTTTTTTATTAAAAATGAAATTTTATTTTAATGGGAAAGGAACCCATTTGGCAACACTTTTTTTTTTGGGAATCGTCTATTTTAAGGTAAAGTTTACTTGTTTTTCTTTTATATATATGTTTGTTGAAAGTAGGGGTAGCTTGCAAATAAAACTTTACTAAGATAGTATATCACACCAAAAAATAAAATAAAATAAAATAAAAAAGATGAAAAAAAAAATTGTAAATCGTAGAATATGTGTTAATTATATAGATATTCAATATCTAAGTTAATCATTATTCATGTTAAATCAACTATCATTTTATAAAATATAAGTTTAAATATTATTTTAGTCTTTATACTACTTTGAGCTGTGATTTATTGTGGTTCCTATACTTTCAAAACATCCACTTGGTCTTTGTAATTTCAACTTCTATTCATTTCAGTCTTTGTACTTTTAAAACGCCTTTTGGTCCTTGTAATTTCAGCATCTATTCATTTTAGTCTCTATATTTTTAGAACATCTATTTTGGTTCTTGTACTTTTAAAAATTAACCATTTTGATTAGAATTCTAATACAAATTCTATACATAACGAAAACCATTTAATACAAAGTTATGGCTACATGTCATAAAAAAAAATTATCTAGTATAGTGTTATACTAAAATTGTGATTCAAAAAATGAGTTAAATATAGAAAATAAAAATACTAAAACAATTAGTTTTTAAGAGCACATAGACAAAAAATTAAGGCTTTGAAAGAATAGAAACAACAATGAACATTTTAAAAGTACGTAGATCAAAATGAACCAAAGGTAAAAGTATAAGAACTAAAATAATATTTAAACCTAGAATATAATCATACCGGTTGTTATTATCAAATTGATTAAACATTTTTTAAAATATATACATTACATTTGTAGTTTTTTAAAAATATATAAAAATAGATACTTTAGAAATAAAGGAAATTACACCAACTCATATTCCCCAAATGAATATTTATATTTATTTCATTTGGAAAAATGTTTATCTAAGTTTTAAAATACATTTGTATGTGAGAATGAAATAAAATTTGATTTTTTTTCCCACAAAAGATATAAATAAGATAGAGAAAGATTTGAACTTGAATGGAAATTTCAAATTAATTGAGCTTTGTTGGTTGGCTATCACTAATTAGTAATTAAATTAATTTAATAAGTGAGAAAGGTAGTGGTTGAGTAGATGAATTTATTTTATTTTATGTATTATTGATATATGTTTATATATCAAGTCAACTAAACAAAATATTTTACTTTTATTTCATATTTTATGTATCATGATTTAGTATTTCTTTTTTTTTTTTAATATTGCCTTTTACATGTTTAAACAAGTAGACTTCACATGGTTACTTCATTTATGATCTTTTTAATTTTGAAAATCAAATTCAAATATCCATATATTTGTTTTTGAAAGGAGATATTATATTTTATTCACCTTAATTTTATATTCTCTACTTGTCAATTGATTTTCTTAAAATAGGATTAAGAATCTAGATATTTAAAATCTAAAGCAAAATTGCATTTGGGTCCTTAAAATTTAAATTTCGTTATGTTTTCTTTTTTTAAGTTTTATTATTATCTTTACTAGATAAATTATTTTCTGAACAAATGTAACCTTTCAAACCTCACATCATCGAAATAAAATATCACAATATGAAATTTATTGTCATATTTTAAAAATTAAATTATCATATTGAAGTTTAATGGGCTCTCATTAACTTGTCAGATAGCAACTATCAACAACAGTCACAATAAGAGACACTTTCAAGTTAAGAAACATTGTATTTATCCAAAAAAAAAAAAAAAGTTAAGAAATATTTTACTTTATTTAGGATAACAATTTAGTTCACGAACTATACTACAATTTAATCTTTCCAATTTAAAATTTATGACAATTTGATCTCTTAAAATTTAATATATGATGATTTAATTCTTATACTTTAATAATTTGGTCCCTAACAAGAAAAATCCAAATTATTAGTTCACATGTGTTAAAAGTTAAATTTCTTTTAGTATATATTAGACTAAAATGAAAAAAATATCAACTTTAAACTCACTTTAAACTTTAGGACTATATCGTTAATTAAGCATTAAAAGTATCCATCAAAGTATAGGGACTAAAATATAATTTATCCTAAATTTAATGGTTTGTACACAAATTCACACAAGGAACTACAATCTACCACACAATTTATTAAAAGAAAAAGAAAACATAGAAAATTAAGAAAAAGAAAAAGAAAAATTCTGAGTAATAAATGAGAAAAAGTCTAAGCGTCGTTATCCTGGAGAAATGGAATCTTGATCGTCGTCATCGGAATGAAATCAACATCCATAGCAACCGAGCTTCCACGGCGGTTTCCGGCGAGTGGAACCGGACTGGATTCTGGACTGAACGCTCTCGAACTCGGAATACGGACAAGGAATGGTGATTCCGCCTTGATGTTGAAATCCATACTCCTTCTCTGCCTCTCTCAGAAGCTCTCCGAACAGAGGATGATTGAAGTAAATCACCGGCACTAGAACTCGATGAAACTCCCCGTCGTTCTGCCCTACGTACACCGCCAAATGACCTTTCGGAACCTCCGCCGCGGCCGATTTCTCCTCCGATTCGCGATCCAACGGTACGTAACTCAATCTCCTTCTACTTCTACTCGAACAGATCGATTTCGCTCCGTTCGTCAATCGCCGTCCCCAGCTTAACAGCCTGGCCATCGGCTTGGCTCCGGAGCTCAACATACAATATCCAGGCCGACTCCGTCGTCGTCTCCGGACAATCCAATTGGAGATCCGACGGATGTGGCTGCCGAGTTTGAATCCCCTAATTCTTCTCATCGCGGCGACAAAAACGAGGAAATTGAACAAAACAAAAAAATAGCGATTGGATGCGAGGCGCTTGAATAAGGAGATTAGGAAAAGGGCCAAGGATCGGCGGTGGACATGGTGAGGCGGAAGAAAGTGAGGCAGATTTCAGAAAGTGAAGTAGGTATGTTAGACATGGTTGTCCAAATTCCAAATCATGAAAAAATACAAATCGAATCAAAAGAAAACCATTGATTATACAGAACAAACAGATTGAGATTATATATATATAAGCTTTAGAATTAAGATGGCAATTTCTCCGATAGAAGTGGAGATTTAGAAAGGGATTTTTGAGAGGTCAAAAGAGAGGGGTTGGAACTTGGAGGGCGGCGGGGGATTTTATTTTTTGATTTTCAGGAGCACGCCATGACGATCTTAATAATCTCTGTAGAAGAAATTTAAGAGAGAAGGAATAGTCGTAATGAAGATGGGACGATGATACGGGCAACTTGTTTTATGGATTTATATTTTGATCCTTTTTTTAAAAAAAAAAAAAAAAACTTTTTAGAACTCTACTTGTTTGGATGTGGGTATAGTATAGGTCGTACCATTGCTAGCATTCCTCTCTATATATCTTCTAAGGTTTTGGTCGAAGTTGGAATCTAAAATACCCATTTTGAATGATTGTGCCGAAGGTGCTAATATAGTCTCGCATCGATTGACATTGAGAAAATGTATATGGTGTATTTGTAAGGACATGTATATGTTGTGTTTGTAAGGACGTGTACAATATTTTTCTTGATGTGAGTCTTTCTACGGAAGAGTTTTATCATTGTAGAGATCGATGTGGCGAGACTCTGCGAACAGTGTGAGGTTTGATAATTAAGTTAGTTCACGTTTTAAGTTTGGAAGAGTATTGATTTAGTAAAACATGTCTTGCACCAACGACTACAATATGAAACGTATTTTTCGTTGTATGATTTGGCGTGACTTTAGTAGATTTAACTTGGAGCCTATGGTATCGTCTGCTTGGGAGCTTTTTATTTGATTGTCTAGCTTGGGTTGCGAGGGCTTGGTTTTTATAGCTTTATTTTTTGTGGTTTTTGTTTGATTGGCTGTTCATTTTACTTTTTATTGTGCTTTGATTTTGGGTCGTGAGATCTCCTTTTTTTTCCTTAATGTGTTATTTCTTTCCTTTGCACACACACAAAAAAAAAAAGTACATCAACCACTTCTCTCCATCATAATACAAGAGAGAAAAATAACATTATGATTACTACCTAGTTGTAAGCTCTCTTGAGTTGGGTTGGCTTTTAATCTCACTCGATCGACCTGCGACTAAAGTTCACCTTATTAGATGGCTTCCTAGTCTTTATCTTTGTTAATTTGCAACTCACTTAGAAGCTTTCGATCTCACCTAAACTAGCTACATCTGTATGCTTTTTTTATTATCTCATTTAAATCGGGCTATTAGGTAAATGTACTAAACTTACCCAAACTTTACACAAGTATTTTCATAACTACTTTGCTAGTTAGTGTATATGTACTATATGAAGTGACCATCCACATAAATTATTTTTTAGTTTAAAAATTTAATATATATATCCATATATATAATAAAGTTTATATTGAATTTTGTGTAGCACCAAGTTCTTACAAATTTGACCCTAGAAACCCATCTTTAAGCCCTTAACAAGATTCAAAATTATTGTTACAAAAATAATTTTTTTTATCATATTTTAATCAAAAGGAGGAGGCAAATTAAATAACAAAAGCAAAAGCATGAAAAAAATAAAATATACACTGCACATATAACTAACTTGATAAAATATATATATATGTAGATAGAAATAAATTTATGATAAATTGAACATGTTTGCCTTTGATGCAACTGATATCTGATATGGTTTTCGATTTTTTCTTCGTGTGAAGATATGAATAATATATAATAATAGAATGACAAAATTATATAAAGTATCTCTGAATTTTGTAATTTGTTTAAAAAATATCTTTATATTTTCAAAAGTTTCAATACTATCTTTAAACTTTGCTAAACGTTTCAAAACTACCATTTAACTAAAACTCTGTTAAAAACTTAATAGAAGTGGCTGCCAACAGGGCGTTGACGAAGATGACACGACTTCGCTTAAAAATTGAGACAAAATCATCTATTTATAAGAGAAAAAAATTAACCGTTGGATTTTTTCTGTATTTCTTCAACGCAAACGTAAACTTTTTCTTCATGGTTAATTTTTTTTCCCCTTATAAATCAACTACTTCACTTTTTTTGTTAACGTTTTAATAAAGTTTTAATTAAAGGTAGTTTTGAAATGTATAACAAAATTTAAAGATAGTATTAAAAATTTTAAAAATATAAAAATATTTTTGAACAAAAAAAGTATTGTATATAATTTTGCCTAATTGAATATAGAATCAGGTTTGGAGCAAAAAAAAAAAGTCGCAATTATGATTTGACAATTTCAGCCCAGTTGGTTGTTTTCTTTCAAAGAAATTGCTTAACTGGACACGTAAACGCACCTTTCAATTATAAATAAAAATCAGTATTATTATTTATCTCTCATTTTTTAGAGAATATTTGTGTCAGACAGTTAGAAAAAAAAAAAGACTTTATTGTAGACAGCATAAAATAAATATATATTTTTTTAAATATAACAAAAGTTTATAATTTTCTAAAAATAATATAATTCAAATTAAAGCCTCTCTATTTGAATTCAAATTTTAAATGTAATGTAAAACACTAAATAAGTCAAAATTATGCTATATTTGAAAAAAAAAATTAAGAAGCTGTGATATTTTTTAAAATACATGTTAATTTTTATGTTATTGGGTGAAATTTTCAAAAACTTAAATATATCTTTCTTTTTTTCTTTTTGTGAAAGCGAATGATTCTTCTCGAATTCATTCTTAGCAATATTTCTCGAATTTATTTTCCTTCCTCCGTTTGTTTCGGGTTTTTTTTTTTACGATATTTTTTTGTGATGAAAAGCCATATGTATTTTTACAAAAAAAAAAAAATGTTTGCTTAAAAGACCATTTTAGACTCACACAAAACAAAAAGTATTGAAATAAGTATATGGTGTTAGGTAAAACTATTTTGATGTTTAAGTTAGTGGCAATGAAGGGTGTGACAAAGTAATGGTAGAAATTTGTGATAGGCATATTTGATTAAGATATACTTGGCTCCTAATGGGAAGCTTTGAGATTTTTTTAATAGATGAAGGGTCTCAATTGCCACCTTCTAAAGGCATTATCAATATTGCTTTGACATCACTAAAAAATGGCATTGGAATAATTCATCCTCAAGTTTAGGAAATTAAATGAGAATTTTCTTACGTTTGCTCTAAGAAAAGTATTATTGTGTCATTGCATTAAGTGGCGCTTATGTTGATAAGTCACGCACATGGTGAATGAATATAAAAAATGGAGAGGTTCGAGGCTAGGTCAAATGAGCCAATTGTAAAGCGTGTTTGTTAGACTAATAGTATTGCTGGTGTGACTTGTGAGCTGGCTCCATTAAGCAAGGCTAAATTTAGTTGAAATATGTTACTCGATAGAAGGGATCACATTTAATCACAAGTACTTGAAAAACACGACTAGTTTAAAAGAGTTGAATATAGTCTGATGGGTATATGTAAAAAATATTCATTCATTATGAATGAAGCTAACTGAAGAACTTTATTTTCGAAGGAGTAATATTCAAGTTGAGAAAATTTATACAGCATATTCTAGATTTCAATTTTATTAAAAAAATAAATAGTATTAAGTATCTATCATTCTCAAACCCTAAAGTTGGAAATTTTCCTATTCAACACAAAATTTAAATGTTGTTATTAAAATTAAAATGGAACTATATAATTGGACTTAATAATATGAGCATAGTTGGAGGTCATAACACGTAATCATTTAATTTATTTTTTCAAAGAGCTATTAATTAAAGTTTGATGTTTCAAAGAGAGATAGTGGACCGTACTCCGTACTTGAATAATCTAATGGCACGAAATGTAAATTTGGTGGCACACGCTTCACTCTAAAAACCCAACCATTTGTACAAATTGACAATAAAATTAACTAAAAAAAAGGACCCAAAAAAAAGGGAAAAAAAAAACTTGTCTCATATCATGGTATCACCCACCCTCAGATGTTTAAATGGATTGACAACTTGAAAAACTTAGAACAATTCACCAAAATATACGTAGGTAAGATTGAGTTAAAAATTTATTTAGGTTAGGTTGAGTTCATTTTTTTTTAACTCGTTTGGGTTATTTGTTTGGTTATTTTTGGGTCTAGTAGATTGAACTGACTCAACTCAACCCAATTCGATAATATAAAATCATATCTTTTATAATTTTATTGTTAACTTAAAATTTAGTATTCCCACTTGAGATCATTTATGTTTCTAACAAAAATTAATTTTAAACTCAAACACAAATAATATAGAGTCTATTAGTTGTTCAAAATTTTCACGCAATTTATTTTTAACACTCATAATAAAAAATATATATATGTATTTGATAGCTAAATAGTTATACTTAACAACGATAAAATGTGAATTTTGATTCAAAGCTGATGAAACTGAGTCAACACACCTCAATTTTAATGAGTTGAGTTTGAGTTTGATTTCATAAATTAATAAAGTTATTTGGATTACACAAATTGACAACATGAATAATTGGACTGAGTCTAAAATTTCATAAAATTAATCAAACCCAACACATGAACTCCCCTATCCACTCCCATAAATTGTTTGATTTTCTTTTTCTTATTCTTGGCCAAAAATATATTTTATTTTATTTTATTTTATTTTGATCTCTAAACTTTTAAATTTATTTTTATTTTGATTTTTAAATTTTCAAATATTATTATATTTTAATCTAGAAACTTATAAAAAAAATAACAAATAAACAAACCACTCTCAAAATATATATTTCGGTCTTTTGAGTTTATTTTTATTTTGATTTTTAAAATTTTAAATATTATTTTATGTTAATCTAGAAACTTAACAAACAAATAAATAAACAAACAAACTATATTTTGGTCAATGGGATTCTCAAAATATATAATTTGGTTCTGAACTTTTTTTAAAAAAAATCCCCACGTTATCCAAAATGTTTAAACAATTGACTAATAACTAAAATTACAAAGATCAAATTAGTTAATTTTTTTTAAAAAAAAATTCAAAGATCAAAATAACACCATCTTAAATGTTTAACATTCATTCGAAAATTTAAACTAAAAATATATAGTGAATATTTAAAAAATAAGTTAATCTGAGCATAGTTCAATAGATTAAGACATGTATTACTATTACAGATGTCGATAGTTCAATCTCCCATCTCACAAATGTTGAACTAAAAAAAAATAAAAAATTGAAGCATCTAGAGTCTAGAAGTCCCCAATTATTGCTATTAAAAATTAGAAGAAATTAAACTTTGGAATCGAGTAACACTCGTGAATTATCAAGGAACTTTGAAAGTCAAATTAGAGACATGAAAATTGGAGTGAGAGAAGATTATTTATGTGAATCAAATCAAGAGCGTAAGAGTTTATACTTTCGGTTGATTTTTTAGGTTTTTTTTCTAAAAAAAGAAGAAAAAAAATTAAATTTGATAATAAACTTTCAATTTCATTAAATTAAGTTGCAATTTTAATCCTCTATTCAATTTTCGCTAATTTACTCATTAATTATATAAAAAAGGATTGGAAAAACTTATGTAAACTTACCAATTTCAATAAAATAAAGTATTGCACAAAATTATGTTTGATTACTACACAAATTAACGATTGAATAACTTTACCAAATTCACAAGTTTCAATACAAATTTAACTCTAATGATGTTTTTCTTTATAACTCTATCCATTTTGTTCCTTAAATATGTTTAATAATCATTAAATGCAGATAAAAATACTTTTTTAATAATATTTCAAACAAAAATTTATTAGAGGGTAAATATTGTAATATTTTTTCAAGTTTAAGGTTAAGATTGCAACACCTATCTAAGT
>JAOANK020000056.1:2550559-2560791 GCA_026257165.2 Telfairia occidentalis | reverse complement strand
GATAAAGCATAATGGACAAGTGTGTCATCAGAAAGATCGACACTAACCTCATAATCCTCCATCCATGTTGGTCTTCTTCTAACTCGTTGTAGTCTCGAACTTGTACCTTTTGTTTGAGCACCAATAGCCTCAACTGGCTGTTGCACTTGACTTTCAGGTTTTAGTGACACAGATACGTCATTGGTAGTATCTTCAAAGCTCACAGGTATTGGCTGTTGCTCTAGGGTGTCTTCTGTCCAGTTCCATGTGTATATTTCATCGAAAATAACATCACGACTAATCACAATTTTACCTGTGACTGGATTGAACAATTTGTATGCCTTTGACTACTCACTGATTCTAAGAAAGATGCATTTTTGGCCTTTGTCATCCAACTTCTTCCTCTTTTTGTTGGGAACATGTGCATATGCAATGCATCCAAACACTTTGAGGTGGTCAAATGATGGTTTGCGTCCATCCCAAGCTTCTTGAGGAGTCATGTTTTTAACTGAAAATGTGGGGCTTCGATTCAAAACATGAACACCCCAATTTACAACTTCCCGCCAAAATTGCTTTGGAACTCTTTCATGTGCAATCATGCTTCGAACTATATTGAGGATAGTACGATTCTTTCTTTCGAAAACACTATTTTTTTGAGGTGTGTAGGTTGTCATTAGTTGACATCGAATTCCATGTTCATCACAAAATTTACAAATTCTTGTGACATATATTCTCCTCCACGGTTAGTTCGAAGAGTTTTAATTTTTCTCCCAACTTCATTTTTGACTGTCGCCTTAAAGTTTTTGAAAGTTGAGAATGTTTTTGACTTTTCCTGCAAGAAATAAATCTATGTCTTTCTACAATAATCGTCAGTGAAAGAAATATAATATTTCTTTTTTCCATTTGGTATTGGGTTTATCGGGCCACATATGTCGATGGATCAACTTCAAAGGTTTACGTGCTCTCCATGCCTTGCCCTTTGGAAATTGCTCAACACAGTCTTCACATATTTTGGAGGGAGGAGAAGTTTGAGGAAGGCCAACCCTATTTGCTTTTGAGAAAAGATTTGTAAACCCTTGAAATTCAAATAGGCATATCGTAAATGCCAAAGCCATGTAGAATCTTCTACATCAGTCTTGAAGCATGTCTCCAAGCCTTCTATTTTGAGTGGAAACAACTTGTTTGATGTCATTTCAACACAACCAATTAATACTCTCCTTAGATCATATATTTCACAAGCACCTTCTTTGATGGTTGTTTCATATCATTTCTCTTGTAACTGTCCAACAGTCAACAAATTGCTTTTCAAATCAGGAATATAGAACAATATAGTCTCAACATTGCCCATTTTAGTCTGAATTTGGATAGCACCTTTGCCCACGACATTTACTTTGGAATGATCTCCAAAACTCACATTAGAATGGAAATTTTCATCTAAATTATAAAAAAGAGACTTGTTACCACACATAGATTGCTGCAGCCTGTGTCTATATACTATATGTTTGGTCAAAGTTCATCCTTAGAATGAGACGCCATCAAAAGTGTTTCCTACTCTTTTTTCTATGAAATTGGACTGCTCCCCCATTTCATGATTGGTTGACTGTGCATTCAGACTTGTAATGACCAAACTTATGGCAACGATAACATTGAATGTTGGACTTATCAAACCTCGAGTTGTTGGAAGTTTGTTTGTGTTGGTCATATCCTCCACCTCTTCCTCTTTCTTGCCATTTTCCACGACCTCGACCACGACCTTTATTTGATCCTCTCCCTGCAGAGTTCTCACCATGAGTTGAAGCCTTCCAGACTTGTTCAGTTGAACTTGTGGTTGATGTTGTTCTCTGATCATTCACAAGCAAAGAACTTTGTAATTCATCAATATCTTTTGATTCTTCAATCAAACATACCACGTAGGAAAATTTAGGAGCCATTGACCAAAGAATCTTCTCAACCATAACTACACATCTAATTTTCTCTCCATGGATCCACATCTTGTTTACAATAGTTAATGTCTGTGAGAAATACTCATCCACATATTCACCTTGCTTCATTTGAAGAATCTTGAATTCTTTGCGAAGGGCTTGGAGTTGCTGCATTTTCACCCTTGGTGTGCCTCGGTACTTTTTCTTCATGGAGTCCCAAATTTGCTTGCAGGTGTTTTTTTGTAAAATGGTCTTCAAGATGACACGATCAATAGCTTGGAATAAGTAGTTCTTCGACTTGAGATCCTTCAACTTTCGTTCCTCCAGCTTCTTTTGTTCAACTTCTAACAAGACAACTCTGGGGCTGGTTTATTCACTCATACTTCAACAATGGTCCAATACTCTTTGGACCATAGGAAATTTTCCATCAACATGCTTCAATGATAATAGTGACCATCAAAGTGAGAAATTGACAGTTGCACATAGTTGTTGTCTGGGGCCATTTCTTTACTTGCTAGCTACTTTAGAAGACAAAGGAATTTATTCGATACGAAAAAGATGCTCCTCGATTAACCAAGCTCTGATACCACTGTTACAAGCAAAAAAGAGAGAAAACACATAATAGAGGAAACAACGAATAGAATAAAATAAACTTGTGTTTGATAATATTTTCATTCAATCAAATGACCTTTATATAGGCTACGAAAGTAATAAATTTAGGCACCACTAATCACTAATCTATCCTTAATATTAGAACACTATCTTAAGATTAGACATCCTTAGGACTAGCTAGTTGAATTTAATTAAAAAAAAAATCTCTAACAAAAATAAATTAATTAAAAAAAAAAAACCAAATTAATGGCTTCTCTAAAATCAATAGGCCCAAAAACCCTAATTTACAATAGTTCACTTTTATATTTCCTCTCGTCGTTAAATCTATCTTCTTCCATAGCCGGATAAATACCTCAATTTAGGGTTTCGTTGGTGAAACGAATTGGAAAGTTTGAAAGACAATGGCGAAGTTCAATGTGGTTCAGAAGCAGAGACGAGCTCATAAAGCTCAGATGAAGAGGGACGTCCATGGAGATCCGTTGACGAAGAAGCTAAAGATCAAGCAACAACCTACTTATGTATCCAACAAGCGTAAGCGCAAGTTGATGAAGAAGAAACGCAGAGTATGGTTTCTATGTGCTCGCGCCTGTGCATTTGCGTTTGTCTTCGTGCTGTATATTTCAATTGAAAGTACTTGAGATGCGAATTGATTGTTCTCTTTTTTTTTCCCCTTCGCTTCTTGCTAATTACAGGAAGAAAAGGAAGCTTTACAGATGGGTTTGACGAACATGGAAGATGTTGAAATGGCCGTTGCTGAAGGTAGTTTTTTGATTTCAAATACTTGATTGTTAAGTCGTTTTACTTTATATCTCTTAAAAAAAATGGGATGTTGATTTCATATTCGAGCTGTTCCTTCAATTGTCAAACTTCCTGTGGGTTTTCTCCCAATGTTAACGTGTTGATAGGAGAACTTTGTTGAATATGTTTTCATTCTGGAGTACTAAGTTAATTTTCCCTTCCAAGTCACTTTGGAACTATTTTGGTGAGCCAGGTCGAATAAATTCACCAATGACCAAGTGCGTTGTGTCAATTTTGGTTAGAGAAGGATACTCAACTGGCTAGTTTCTTTGTTCTATTCATAGAAGCTCTAGATAGATGCATTGCAAATAAGTGTTATTTGAGTTTTGTGAGTTAAAAAAATGGAAACTACTTGATCAAAGAAGTTGGACCATCCAAACTCCCAATACAATAGTTGCCGCCGCCTTGGCTTTTTTATTTTTCCTCCTCCTCATGCCCCAAGAAACTTGTTAATTAATGGATCAGTGGTAAAGTTGGAAAGATATATTTTCGATCCTTTTGTGTCAAGGGCAAAAGATTGGCTTTGTGTTGCCCCTGGTCTTTTAATGACAGCCATGTTGGTGATGGGGTTTATGGAGAATAAATCAAAAATATTTTACAAGTATAGGCACTGTGTTTTTTTTTTCTTTTCTTTTATAATTACTATTGTAAGAAATCAAGAATTTCATAGACAGCAAAGTTTTTTTTATTTGAACCCCAATCCCCAAGCCTCAAAAGATTGCATAGAACTCTTCCAATCGATGCATGGATCATTCATACAATAGTTGCTGAAGGGGACTTATAACTTATACATGAGAGTGCCGCAAAAGACAAGTTGTCAAGAGAAGTATCAAAGTCTTCTCTATGTCGTTAAATGTTCTGTTATTTGTTTCTAGCCAAAAATTCCAAAAGAAAGCTCTAATAAATTGAAGCCATAGAATATTTTTTTCCCTTGGTGAATGGATGACCCATCATGAGAAAATGGAGGTTCTTTATATTGGATGGTAGAGCCATGCCAAATAGGGAGTCTTCTTTTTCAATTTTCCCTGTGCTTGTGATCTTTTATCATGCTTGATTTACGAGGACGTTCCTCCATTTTTCATACTTAACTTCATAACGAGACATAAAGGTGATTCTATGGTGCAATGCATTGTGCAGCTAGTAGTCCTTGGGCCATTATAATGTGTATGCTCGTGTCTTTGTGTATAGTATCTATGTATCCAACAACTTACAGCACCCTTCACATTTTCCACCACTTTTTGCATATGTCCCACTTGTTGCAAAATGCTTGTGTTTCTCGTAAAAGTAATGGGGAATCATTTGTGTGATTTATCATATTCCCAATTTTGGCTGGATCCCATTCAACAGGGGACGAATGAAACAGAATTGACAATTGGTATTGTTAGTTTTTTGTGTGTGAATAATACTCGAGTTCTTCAGCCACCATTTTTTACCAATTTTCTCACTTTCAATGAAATGCGTCGAATGGAATGAAAATTTTGAAACATCAATTTTCCGTGTGAGGTTCATCAATTGGTCACACAACCTTGATCTATTCACTTTTTATACCTGATTTATTTCACTCTGAATGAAAATTTTCAATTATTTCTGCTATGATGTAGGACTTAAAAACGCCAACCGAACATCAACCAAGTTCCATGTGAAGAAGAGTGTGAGGCTCAAGCAATTAAGGAGCAAAGGCAAGTCTTGACAATTAACCCTATTTCTTCCCCCAATCCTTATTTTGTACAACTTCCAATAAGTCTGTCATATTTTTTGAATGTGCAGGCAAGAAGAATAAAGGAAAATCTTGTTCTAGTTCAGGTTCTGCAGCATCAGGCGATGCTATGGTTGAATAAAATAGCTGACAGAAGAAAGTTTTTTCTTTTATCTTGTTATGAATGCTCGTACTTGTACTGTAATATTATATTGGCTCGTATTAATGGCTATGGCGCTGCAAATTTTGTGTAGCATTGCAGGAAAAGGTTTCTAACTAAAAGTTAAGATCTGAATTGGAGTGCAAAAAGATACAGATGTAGATTACAATGAACATGAAACACAACTAAATGCTAAATTGCAAAGATTACACCAAATATTTAACCCTCTCCACCTACAGATATTCTGCTTTCTTAGCTTTCAAATTGTCTCCAAATATGCAAATTGTTGACAGATCATTGTGAATTTACAACCTCTTGGAGCAAGTAAAAATGCTTTGTTTGCCACTTACAACATATCATCATTCCAACTTTATTTTATATATAACACCTTGTAGCATTAAATTGAAAATTTTGTATCTAAGAGTTATTAAAATCACATTCTATTTAATTTATAGTTGATTCATGATTTAATATCTATTTTGGATCTAATCTTTGATGACTATACCATTTCAGTCCAACTTCTCAACTTTCTATTTAATCTTTAAACAAGGTTTTTTTTTTCAATTTTTATAAATTGTTTAACAAAGACCTAATATAGAAGATATGAATAGTTCTCACTTTGCCTCCAGGACCAATTACTCGATCAAAGGCTAAGCAATTTCAACTAGCATTCGATTCAAGAAGGCAAAACAGCCAAAAAAAACTCATATGAAGTTAGAAGAAGAAGTTTAAATTATTTAATTATTATTATAATTTTTGTTACATGTAAGGTCTTTTAGGTTTTTATGCACTAGCTATACTAACTTGTTTTTTTTCTTTTATTTTTAAATTCTCTAGAGTTTATTTCCTTCTAAAGTTTTTTTTTTTGACATTATAGGAGTAGAATAGTCTTTCAGCTTATCAGTTAATGAAGAACATATTTTGGAGGAATGAATTTTTATGCAATATTGCATTTTTTATGACTGAGAGTTCATCTACTTCTTTGCAATTTTTGATCTAGGGTTGCAAGCTTGAACATTCAAGTGGGTTTGATCAATCTTCTTGTGGAGTGTTCAACCTTTAGTAAGGAACAATTCTCCTTACTCTTGATCGTTGATCATCAATGTAATCATTATCTGAACCTATCCTTGGGTTTGGTTCTAATTAATTTGAAGATTTTAGGGCTTGATAATTAGGAGCTCTCCCCTTGAAGTTTCTTATCAGAAGATCACAAAATTTTGAAACCCATAAATTAATATCCAACCAATCTAAAAATAGTCCATTGGCGAAGGGAAGATAATCTAACTAATCTAAAAAGTTTGAGCTTTTAATTTTTATAATTTAAAGTTTTAAGTGTATTTGTAACTACTCTAATGCGGGAGTGGTTAGTACATTTGCATTAAAAAAATGGCATAAAAAATTTTAAAAACTAATATATTACATTTAAAAGTTGAATAACTAAAATAGAATCTTTTAAAGTTTGGGTGTTAACATAAAATAATTATCAAAGTTCAAACTTTTAATTTCTTCAAATTTTGCATTAGATTTTGATGAGTTTGTAATATTTATCTTAAACTTAAATAAGTGATACAATTTTTACCTTCTCATAAACTTTTGCTTAAATAATTATATATTAAAAAAAAACATGTTCTCATATGAATTATGATACACATATTTGATTGTAAGTTTGAAAGAATTATTCAAGGGTTGATCACATCCGTTGGTTGAATTGAATTTTTGTCAAGCTTGATTTTCATTAAAATTAATGAGCATTAGACTCTTTTTTTTCTTTACCTTTTTCTAGAAATTTTGATCTTACTTTTTAGTTGGAATTAGTGAATGAAGTAGGAGAAAATGGCTCGGTACTTGCATGAAATTGAAAGTTCAGTTGAGAATTAATAAACCTTGGCAAATTCAAAGGTAAAAGGTTTTTTTTTTTTTGTTTTTTGAACTAAAATAGAATTTAAGCCTTGATTTATTCATATGAACATTACCTTTTATATACATCTCTTCTATGTAATAATAGGTTAATGGATGAATTCCACTTTTTTCAATGTTGCCTTATAATGATGGGTTGTAAATTTAGTTATTTTTTTTTTTTTGGTTAAATTCCTTTATATTGTGAATATATTTTGTGTTAAATTCTGAGAGTTGTGATTAATTTGATTCAGGTGATGAAATACCAAGATTTGGCGTAATTCGATCTTTAAGCTTATTTTGAAAACTTTTTTGTTTTTTGCAATAAGACGTGACTATGTCCTACAGTTTGGAGGAGCCTTTGACATTTTAAAAGTCAAATTTGATTGCCCCATTTAATGAAACTACTTAGTCAAATTCAATTTATTTTATTTTGAATGCTTATAATCTTATCATTTTGATCGAGTTCGATCTTAGTCACCACCATAATGGCTAATTTTTCATTTCTAATTCAAGATGAGCTAATTCCAATTTCAATTGTAAATTTTGTGAGACTTTAATTCTTTATATAAATTTTCTTTAAATTCAAGAAATCTTTATTTTTTGTTCTTAATTTTTATGAAGGATTGTTATTAACTAAATTGACGTTTTAATTTAATTTAAATCTTTCTACTTCTACCCATGAATTTGTGATCCTAGTTATTAATGATTGAAATTAAAATAGTAAAAAGTTGGTTTATATGCGTAAATGTGACTATTTCTTTTTACATAGTTTGCATAATAGATTCTAGAAAAATAAAAGAAACAAAACTAATTAAATTGTAGCTATCTCTATTGATTAGTTTTAGTTTAGTCATCTTAATGTGTTTAGTGCTATCTTTCAATTGATATGAAACGCCATCGTGCCCAGTTAATTTATTGGTAAGAATTGACTTTGATACTCGATTTGAGTCAATGAATTTAAGAGAATTTATATTTGTCACGCTATCGTGTCTAGTAGACTAAATTCTTGAATTGCAAGTTATCATTTAAGTCTATAATCAAGTTACAATTAGATGAAAAAATTCACCTTTGGATTGAATATTCGGTAAGATCTACTCTCATTAATTTAGGCTTTTATTACTTTGTAGTTTAATTGAAGAACTCACAAAACACCCCTCTTTACTTTTATAGATTAGCATTGAAAAATTAATCCAAATTCGACCTGATTCTACTATTTCTACAAATTAATTTAAAAGAAATATTTTATTTGAAATGCTTTGACAGCCCATCAATAAGCCTAGAATAATAAAGATGAATCTCACATAAAAATATCCATGGGAATTTAATAACTATTAATTTTAATAAAATATATATGTGAATAAACATAAAAATATTGAGATCTCAAATTTAAATATAAATGTGAATAAATATTTTAAAAAAAATCAAGAAAACTAAACAACTTACAAAGTACATCCTTGAACTTCAAATTTATACATTGTTAAAACCATGTATTCCCTCTTTCTTTTTCTTTTTTTTTCCCTGTGGGTACTTGATGTTGAACTTCATTTTATCACCATTGTTCCTAGATCTTACTATGACAGTATGATTGAACTTTTGCATCCATTTCTAAATGGGACTATTAAATTACCTCCCGAAACGACCAGTCTAACGACACAAATACCCATAATCTTTTTTTTTTCTCAAAAAAAAAAAAGAAACTAGACCATGTATGATGGCTGAATTAAAACAACAAAAATCAAATCAGTAGAATGGATAACTTTCTGATAAAGGAAGCCTAAGACTAAGGGATATGCAAACTAACCATGCTTCTATTCATCCTTTACAAACAGAACAAAACCTTATGGCTATGGAAATGGAAACTGGAGGCCATCCAGCTATCTCCTAAACATACCTGAAGATTGAAGTGTTCTGGCATACTCCATTACAATGGGAGAGCTCTTCATCAATTCTCATATCTTTGCAGAGCTTTTTAACCAATCGTGTTTCGAAACGGTCCTAAAAATGATGCTCAGGTAAAGGAGGCTAGCAAGTTATAAAATGTTCAAGATAATTTGTAACAGTCCGACTTTTAAACATGGACTACCCAAGACTACTACCAGCATGCATGTTTGAAACTAAAGATTTTCAAGTAACTCAATTTAAAAACGGCTTGTATTATATAAGAAAATAAATAGAGTAAATAAGTTCAAATTTAATAGAACATATTGAGATCTTGAAATTTAATTTAAAAGAGATAAATAGGTACATATAGAAGTAAAATGCAAGTTTGGATAACGGTTCAAAAACTGGTACTTAAAACAACAAAAACAACTAAATGTAGAAGTCTAAACTCGTGTCCGGCCGGTTCACAACCCGCTTTTCGTCAGCCACCTCGATGGTTTCTCCTTGCTTAAAAGAAAAGAAAAGGAATAAGTTGAGTATAAAATATACTCCAAAATAACTCCGACCCTAGGGTCGAACATGTAAACACACACAATCACATGACTCATGTGAGACTTTCATAAGGATATACCATCTTGAGGCACCTCAAATAAGCACACAACACAAAGCAGAAAATGCATCTCATGGAGGTTCTCAAATTAGCACTAAGCAAAGATACAAAATCTTATAAAGAAACCTTAGAGCACACAACAGCACAAAAAGAAGAATCATCTCATGGCGGTCCTCAAACACAACACTAAGCAGATATGGTATAGCTCTAACATATGGACATGCTACACACAAATCATACTATGCATAGCTTCTACATCATCTCACATAATTCGAAATGTCAAAGCATCCAACATTCCAGTAATGCCCCACATATCCATAACCACGTATATATATGACGCCATGACATACAACTTCCACAAAAACAATTCACCATGCATCATGCTCATCCGACTAGCCTATCATCATACATACAATCTCAAACCATATATAATAGGCATAATCAACACATGTATCAAACAAGACAAACAAACTACCGACCTAGCCCAATAGTTTATCAAGGAGCGAAGTCACTTACCTCGATTCTCAAGAAAAAGGTCGCAAGTAAATTCCAAGAAAACCAGTAATAAAATCCTTAAGCAACCCAAGTCCAAATTCCCAAAAATACCCTAATTATTTCTTAAATTTCAAATAATCAAAAATTAAAAAGGAACATTAGAGTTTTCAAGGGACAAAC
>JAOANK020000056.1:2504467-2522010 GCA_026257165.2 Telfairia occidentalis | reverse complement strand
AAAGAAGCCTTTGCCCACAATCATTAAGTTAACATAAAACATAGTCAAATCGAGCATAGGTCAACTGATTAAAAACATATTTTTCTGACTAAGAAATTATGAATTCGAATCCCCTCTACTCTCACATGTTATTAAATTGGGAAGAAAAAAAAAAGTTAACATAAAACATTCCCCAAATATATACACATTCTTCCACAAATTTACCCTAAATAACAAACAAAAAGAAAAGGAACAAAGAATAGGTAAAACCAAAGAAATATTGTTATGTACGTTTAGGGTTTTTGGAGGCAGGCAAGTCGTACAAAAACAACAACCTTTTATGTAAAAAAAAAAAAATGGAGAAAAAAAAAATCGAAAATTTGAAAAAAGTGTTTGAAAGTGAGAAGTGAAGGAAGATGATTTCACGTGTAAGGTCGGAGAGGACGGTGAGGGAGCGTGCGCCATGTGCTTTGTTGCAGTATGAGACCACAACACCTTATAATAATATTTTTATTAATAAACTTTGAATACTATTTTTGGTTTCGATATTTTCGGTTTTGATTCATTTTTATTTTTATATTTTTGAAATATTCATTTTAATCTATATTTTTTCAATTTTGTTTTGTTCATTTTAGTTTATTTTATTTACTGTCGAAGCGTTCTTTTTGGTCCTTTGAAGTGACCGTTTTGGTCCATTTAATTTTTATTTTCTCTCTTTTTTTTTATCACAATTTCAAAATAACAATGTTGTAGCAATAAATTTATATTAAAGGACTTCTGCCGTGTATAGAATTTGCAATAGGATTTTGCATATATAAACAAACAAAATGGTCAATTTTAAAATAATATAAAGACTAAAACAGACATTTAAAGAATAGACGCAACTTAAAATAATGAAGAAAAGATAAAAAATACAGAACTAGAATAAATATTTTGAAAATACAAGTAACTAAAATAATATTTAAAAATAATAATAAATAATGAAATTGAGATAAGAATAAAAAGTTGTGTCGCTCATACTACGGATCTTGCCTTCTCCTTCTCCTTCTCTCTCTCTCTAAAACTTTGCTATATATTCTGATCCATTTCAGTTCCAAGGCCTTTCAGCCAAACACATTATTCTCTCCATTTCCATATTCACCATTAATGGCTTCTTGGAAGAAAACCATCATTTCTCCCTTTAGAAAGGCTTGCACCATCTTCAACCAGCAGCCGCGAGACCCCAAAAAGTCCCATTCCGACTCAGGTGAGGCCTCGGGCTTCGGTTTTTACCTTTTTAAAATTTGTAGAATCGTATGTAATTTTAGTATATAGTTTAGTGGTGAAGTCATCCATCGGTATATTTTTCGACTATGTAATTTGGGGTTTTCACTAACAGAACAAGAGAAGCGAGTGGACGTAAGGGATCTACAAGGAGAGGTGATGGCATGTGGGTATGAAGACGTGCACGTGATGTGGTCGATTTTGGACAAGGCCAACTCCGCCGCGGCAACCGCCACGGCCGCCTGCAATGTCTCGTCTTGACGGCGGCCGGAGATGGCTGCGGCGGCTGGTTTCTGGTTGGTTGATGTAGATAAAGCATAAATACTCTCGCTCTCTCTCTCTCTCTTCTTTTGTGAGTGATGATTTTGTTATGTGTAGGGAATCCCCATGATTTGAAGCTTGTAATCATGGTGAGATTTAAGATTTTTATTACTCAAAACTCCAAAAAAAACACTCAAAATATCTCTTTTTTTTTTTCTCTCCTCTGTCTCTCTCTTGAGAATAGTGCCTTATCTCTGATTTGAGGGATTCAGATCTGATTGGTTGGTCATATTTAGTTATAATTTTATGTACCACTTTTCCAGATGTGAAGGGCTGAATTTGCGAGAGAATCAAAGAAACTTGGGTTTTGAGAGAATGATTCTTTTTTTTTTTCCTCTTTATATTTATTTTGTAAATTACACTTTAATTTTTCTTGTTTGTTTTAGGTTTAAATTCAATTTTGTTTCGTATCAACAACTTGACATGACATATTTATTGAATAGATTGTTTATATGGACAATTTGAACATCCGAGATTGTGGGTTTAGATGGAGAGGTTTCAAGACGATAAGGACTTTTTATTGAACGATAATGCAAAATATTTAAGAGTTTAAGAAATAAGTCGTAATAAATATGAAAGCGTAAACATCTACCGTTATATTTAACGGTCATTATTGTTCCTATGCTCTTACTAGTATTTTACATGTCATCTTTGACATTAGTAAAGAGTGACAAAAGTCTAACGTAAATAAATAATAGAATCCTAATCGACAATATTGATTTCACTCTAAACGGAATCTATTCTACCTCATTTTCTACTTTTTTTTTTTTTACTAGAATAATATCTTTGAATCATATCCAAACAAGAATTAAAATATGGATATACATTTTCATTTTATGGATATATCGATAAAAAATCGATATCTATAGATATTTCGATAAATTAAAATCTTTATAAAAATTAATTCAAATAATAATTAAGTTACTTTCATTAAAAAATAAGTAATACTAAATGATATTATTTTTTACGTTTATTTTATAGATATTTATACGAATGTTGGAAATATCATTTAATTTTAATATCAATATCTTATTGAATCCATGACCTGACCGGGGAACAGACATCGACATCACTAAAATAAAAATATTAAATTGTAGAGATTAAAATTAAAACCATGAATTTGCACTTTTAGCAAATATCTCTTCATCTCCAATTTTCAGCCACTAAATCCAACTGCCACCAATTACTGTAGTCATTTCCATTCCGTACAGATTTTTCCTTTTTTTCTTTTTTTTCTTTTTTTTTTCCCCCTCTCTCTCTCTCTCTTTGTCGCTCCATCATTTTCATTGATTTGTGAGGAAAAAAGATGGGGTTCTCGTGAAGGGCTCTATCCAAAAAGCTCTCCACAATATTATCCCCTCAACTTCATCCTCCAATGCTAATTTACAGTTCGAAGTGGGCACATGCTTTGGTTATATGAACTAAATTCAATAAATTAGGTTAACAAAAAAAACATATACGTTCTACTTTCATTGAAGTAATTATTTAGTCCTTAAATTTTAGTATTCAATGATTTAGTCTTTCTACGTTCAAATTTGTAACAACTTAATCTATCAACTTTAGTATGTAATAATTTAATCTTCATACTTTTAAATTTGTTAAAATTTTTAGTCTTCACCGTCTAATATTATATTAAAATGAAATATCAATTTTTATTATGTAACAATTTCGTCTTTATGGTTTATAAACACAATTTGGTTTTTAATTAATTCATCAATCTACATAGGTAAGAAATCTTATTAGATCTTGATAACATTTTTCATAATAGGAACTAAATCGTTGCAAATTTTAAAGTATAGAGACCAGCTCTTTTTTTTTTTTTGAGTTCAACATTTGTGAGGGTGGGCGATCGAACTATCGACATTTGCAATGGTAGTACATACCTTTGTTCACTATACTATGCTCGAATTGGCAAGTATAGAGACCAGGTTGTAACTAACTAAAGGTCGTAGACTAAATCTTTACAAATTATAGTTCATAAACCAAATCATTCCAATAAACTTTAAGAATTGCAAAATACATTTAAACAATGAGTTGTTACGATCACACACACTAAAGTACAACAAATGCTCTTTATTCATGCAATTGAAAAGCTCCCCACATAACTAGCAAACAACTATCTCACTTTCGCCCACGATCCATCCTCCAAGGGTTAGCATCAATCCTATAGACAACACTCATCCTCCACTAAATGCGTTCTTCGTGCAACTCAAAAACAGGCATCGCACAAATGTTTTTTTTTTTCCTTTAAGTTCAACATGTAAGAATGAGAATTCGAATCACTGATCATTTGGTCGAAGATCTTTGCCTTGACCCGTTAGGCCATGCTCAGACTAGCAAATTTTTTTATTAATTAACTAGCAACTATTAGTAATTGAATATAAAACAATTTAAGTTTGAATTAAACTAACAATTTTTTACTTAGAATAATACTTACGCTGAACAGTAAAAGTTCATGGACTTTATGATTGATATGTTTATATTAGTGAATCCCACTAATATTTTTTAATAACTAAAAATATCCAACATCAGAAAATCAAGTTCCTATGGGTGGACAATTATTGTTCATTCAATTATGTCAATTTTTGGATTTTAGCTTGCACCTTCCTAAGGATATTATAAACAAAGCCATTTCCCAACTTCCAAAGAGAAAACTGGGGCATTATGGAGAATGCCTTCAAAGAACTTTCAGCTAAATGGAACAGTGTAATCCTTCTTAATGAGTCATTTAGTTCTTTTTGAACGGTTCTACTGACTATGCTATCAAAAAGGAACAAATAAGAATGAGAACTAATATCAGAAGTTTTACCCATAAGAATATGATCAATAATTATCAGAGCTCAATTCCTCCTTTAGTTACATGAGCCATGTCAGTACAGTAAAACTTGTCAAAAGATCTACACTATGAACTTCAGTATCAGACAGTCCATATCCCAAATTAACAGCTAGACAGGATTTCGTTAAATCGCATTATATAGGCATACGATGAAGAATCGCTTCGAAAAACTTTTAACTTGGAAGTTAAAGAATGATTATGATAGGTTAAAACAGCAAAAACAACTGCCTAATAACTTCATCTATGTCGAATTTACCTCCATGGGAAAAGTCGATGTTGTTCGGCGATCCCGTGATACTTTCAACTACTGCAACTTAGAATATATTATCGAGCAATCCTCTCTTCTTTTGCTTCAAGGGCATCTACTTCCTCGTTAGATAGAAGATCGACAATCGGTTCGTAAATGTCCCAGTCCTTTCTTTTCCTGTAGCATTTTAGTGCATACTACCATAAAAATCAATTTTTTTTCACTTTTACTTTTACAAGTCAGCTGCAACGAATATTAGAAATTGACTAATACCAGGAGTTAATTGTTTAAAAGAGAGAAGAAAAAACATTCATTCCCAAACGAAGTTCACCAACTCTGGCACATGAAGCTCCTATTAAACATACTTCGATCACTGTAAGAACCAAGTGCATTAACTTGTACGAAGACTGTTCTAAAGAGGGTATTTCACACGACTTTTTTACTAATGAAAAGTTATTTTAACTAATTTGTAAACTAATACGTCAGAAGCGAAAAGTGTGATTGGCATTATGAATATGATACATTATAGAAAGAAAGAACAAATTAGTTTAGATTTATCAGTAATAAAAAAAACTATAATAATAAAAACCCCCCCAAAAAATTAAAGAATATGACGTAATCTTAGGAAAATGGTAAAAGGAAACAAAGAACAAATTATATCCTTTTTTTTAATGCCCAAGAGATGGAAACCCACAAACCCACCAAGTTTTATGGAAACTAACATAGGAAGACATCTCAGCATGTCTGAATATCTCAAACATCTGGGAATCTTTAAACTTGAGAAAAAGTTGTCATTCACATGAGCACCTTATGATTCCTAAGAACCATATACAGCCTAAAATTATAGCCCGATGTTGTCAACATTGAATTTCTCTTTCTTGAAGTCAAAGACACACCACACCAGGAAACAAATATAACTGGCAGTATTAAATAATCATGTAAGATTCATATGCCATATGCTTCTTAGGTTACAGAAGAGAGAGAAAATAAAAGGAATTTCGTATGAGCAACAAGGAATAGACTAACCGAACAACGCTTGATTTCTGACCAAATAGCTTCACCAAGTCCACCGAAGCACCTCCAGTTCTACTGTTGCACCAAACAGAAAAAGGTGCACAATTGCAGAGACAAATTAACAAAGATAGCATTGCAAGTCACCTGATAACAAAAGAGAGTGAAAAACAATGCATAACTCGAATATCTAAATAGATACCTAGCTGGAACATGCTCGAACCCCCGGCGGCCCTTCTTACTCATTCTGCTTTCTCTTGCTGAAGCTACATTCTGCACTGCTATCTGGAACATAAACACGGTGAAGATGCAGTGATGATGTGAATTATTCAGATTGCCAACAAAACTGAAATATAGTGTTCTAAACAGGGATGCTTAATAACCAACAAGAACAAACCTCATAGAGTTGTTCTCTTATCGCAAAAGCAATTGCAGGCTACCTCGCAAAAGAAATAAAATTAATGGTATTGAATAGTGAGAGAAAAACATGTACGGAAGGAGACTTAGGCTGATATTGGCTCATTGACAATCCATCCGTTTAGAGTGGGAAGGGATGCTGCCTTTTCGTGATCGAAGGACCCAATTTATATGGAGCAAAAAGTTCTGTTCTTTTAAATATTTTCATGTTCTATTGGACTTTACTTACTCCTACTTCAGGGTCTTCAATACCCAAATCTTTGCAGAATGTTCTGGAGAACTCTTCGGGGTCACTCTCATAGTTGTTCAAGTCCTAAAAGACATCATTTTGCACAAGTAAGCTTGATAAATGCCTGTTCCAGTCAAATGTTTCAAGAGTATGTTCAACTTTACCCACAGAAACTGGTCCTTTATGAGAGTATTGTTCACTCGGAGATCAAGCTGGGAAAGAAACAGAATGCATTATTTGACATCAAGCAGTAAAATAATGATCAAAGGGGGGGACAGGTCATCAAGATGGAATTATAACACCAATAAGACAAACCTTGATTGTAATAATCTTTTCACCAGCATACATATCTTGGCCTTCAAAGGATCGAAATTCTGTAAGTTGTGACTGATGAGCAAAATCCAAGAGAAAACATGAGTACATTTGATGGTACGTGAATGTCAATTAGTTTAGATATTAATAACTAGAAAAACATGGTTTGGGCTGACCATTCAGCAAATCCATGAAAAATGGGAGAGGGAAGTTCAGATGATGACTGTTGTTCTTACTTGAATAGATTGAGCAATCTGTGTTATAAATGCTGGGGGAAGCTTTAAATCTTTCACCGTCCTCTTTGCAAAGACTACCACCTCTGAGTCAGGATCTAGAGTAAACACAAAATATAATAACATGATTGAATTGAAGATATTATCAGACGAGCAAAAAAGGCTAATTTCAAGATAACGCTCCACGGAGCCTCTGATTTTGTTTTGGGACATTTGAAGATAACCACTAAGTTCCTAGATTCAAGCTCCAAAGTTAAGAACTTAATAACTTAGAAGTTAAAAACTTTTGTTATCTCTCTGAAATAGCCTCAGAGTAGGCAAAGCCTTTTCAAAGATCTATGGGTAGATTATGAACATAATGTAAGAAGTCGGCTTGACACCTCAATTATAGAAAGCAAAAACTAGACATCTTCAAGTTAATCCCAATGTTTTAAGAAGTCCCTGAGGCGCCTTGCTTCAAAGAAACGAGGCATCCTTGATAAAGCACCCTTGAGGCGCCTCCAGCCTATTTTTTTTCCTCTTTCTTTTTCCTTTTTTTTATTTTTCTAAATTTTAAAGAAGGTACTTATGAATATTTTCAACAACTATTAATTTTTACCTTAAAATCTCGAGTAAGAGCTCTATATTTTTTAACATTTTTATCATCCTATTATTTGTAATACTATTTTCTGCCTATATAAAAAAAGTTTATTTACACTGTATTCTATTCTATTGTGCGCCTCATAAAAAACATCGGCACTTTTTCTACACTCTGCGCTTAAGCCTCGAAGGGCTATTGCACTTTAGTGCACCTATGCTACACTAGTTAATCCTTTTAAAAAATATAACTGCAGGCCTATATATTACACCAAAACAAATAGGCACAAATGAAGACATTAAATTAAACTCAGATATAAAAACTGCGTGAAGTTCGCAAATTTTTCATTAAAGTATCAGCAAGCCCACTGGTAAAAACAGCGAATAATTCAGATTTTCAATTTAATAATCATAAATTAAGGAAACCGGAACCCTAATTTTAAACAGTCAAGAGCTGAAACTACGCCACACATCAATCATCATCGATTCCAAAGGAAACAGAAGAGGCAAGAGCAAGGTAAGAAAAGCAAAATTACCAGAAGGGTTCCATGTAAAGGAATCTTTGAACCTCTGACCGTCGATTTCGATGTCCAAACGAATTGGCACTAAATTCTCCGCCGTCGGACTTTCGTAATGTGTAGTTTGGGTAATCGAAAACATGAAGAGGAAAAAAAAAACAAAAAAAAGCATAAGAAAGAGGAATCGACGAAAAGAACAAAACTGAACTTCAAAGATAAAAGGAACTCACATCCTGAACTTGAAAGGAGATTTTGAGTTATTCGACGCCGAAGCTTTCGTGGTCATCGGGAGTTTTCTGTAGCTTTCAGAACGATTGCAGTGTGCTTCTGTGAGTTTTTGGATCGTTAAACTTATGCCTCGGCGCTCTCTTTTTTCCTTTTGATTTAAATTTATTTTCTCTCAAAAAATTTATTTTCCCCTTTTAAATTTTTATTAGAGTACTACACTTCTTTTTTTTTAAATAGTCAACAAAGATTGTTGTGAGATCGACCGAAGCCTAGATAGGTTTATGAATGAACGTCGAGATGACCTGTAATTAGAAAAGATACAAATTTTGTTAACCACACTCCGATACTTAAATCAATCAATAAATGATTGTCATATTTATAGATGGAGTTGCTTGTTGATCGAATCCATTTAGGCGTGAATGCCGCCCTTTCAAAGATCGTGGCACTATGTTTTTTGGAATTTATAACTGGTCCGTTTGAGGGTGTTACCTCAACTATACGTCACCTGAAGGGAGTACTTGACAGTATTCTAAGGTGTGTGGCAATTTGAGGTGATGAGGGGAATAGTCCCTCTCCTCAACCCGAGTTTAGTATGACTGGTCACATAAACAACTTCTTATTTGACACCCACCAGATACATTAAGTAGAAACTTGAACCTCTAACTTTTTGGTGTAGGATAATGTTATTATTATGTTTTTTTAAAATATTATATAAAATATGAGGTGGAATGATTCGAACTTGTGATCTCTGGAATAGGATCTTATGTCATTTATTATCTACTACCTCAATACTCACCTTTGGTAGATAAAGACATTCATTTTTATTTTTATTTTTTTCTCTCCAACCTACGTGGCAACTTAAATTTTTTATTTTTTATTTTTTTTTTACGTGGTTGCTAACATATGAACTACATATAGATACAAAACAACCTACGTGACAACTTAAAAAAAAAACACAATGTTTCCACTTGTTTTCACGATGCATTTTTTAATGCTGATTTTTACTTTTAAAATGTTTAGTGTATTTTAAAACTTCAAATCAATCTTAAAAAGTTGCATTTTTTCACTTAAGTTGTCATATAGGTTGTTTTGTGTTCATGTAATTCATATGTTAGTATTAGCAATCATGTCAACTTTCTGTCAAACATCCAATAATTTTTTTTTAAAAGGTATTGTTTGTAACGTTTAGGAAAGGTGAATGGTATTATTGAAACTTTTAGAAGAATAAGGGTATTTTTGAAACAAAGTACAAAGTATATGGGTATTTTGTATAATTAAGCCTTTTTTACATATAGTGCCTCCTAAACACAATTTTTAGATATGCCCCTGTACTATAAGACCTAAAATTGAAAGTTAGGAACAAAATTTAAAATCTTATTAATTGCTAAAGTGGAGGATCAAACTTTCGACCTTTAAAATAATAATGTGCCTTGTCCTTAGGAGTTATGTTATTAACAAAGTCATTAGTTAAGACATATATTTTCAATTAGAATGTCAGAAGTTTGAGTATCTATCCCCAAATACTATATTGTTGAACTCAAACAAAAACAAAAAAAACAGGTTGATTTTTTTTTCCTTTATATATATATATATATATATATTCATGAGTGTGGAGGCCAACTCACATGTTTCAACTATTTTTATTGATAATTGTTTGATCCTATTAATTATATAAAAATATCGGACTTATTAGTTTTCAAAAAATACTTGGCCGCATATCGGTATCACTAAAATTTTGATAACTACTAGAGAAAAATTCAGAAAAAAAAAAAGGGGAAATGAAAGAAAAAAAAATGTGTAGTATGTTGGATTCGTGTGGTAGCAGTTGCTTAACCTTTAGTGAGCTGAATTGAAGTCAATAATGGCTCCGCTCGTTCCTGATTGAGAGCCACAACAATGGAGCTCTACTCCGCCATGAATCCTTCACCGGACCTCCATTTCCACTCCGCTACTTCTCTCACCAAAAATCACCACCTCCTTCCTCCCAATCTCATCCTCCGTCACCGTCGCCGCCCACTCAAGGCTCTTTCTCGATTCAGGCTTCCACATTTGCGAGCGTCCTCCACCGCCGGCGTCCCGGAGCTTCTCGCCACCGTGCCGGAGCAGTCCGGCGGGAAATTAGTGGTGGAGCTCGTCGGAGCCTTCAATGAGCTTGCCGATAGGATGAACCTAAATTCCACTAGCTCATCTGTGATTCTCTTCGTCTCTCTTAAACTCTCCATCCCTATTCTGCAGAGTTTGCCTCTGTTGCCCGATGGCCGCTCTCCTCTCTCTAAGGCCTTGTCTGTGGCTCTTATCCTCGCCGATCTCCAGGTTTTCATCATCCTGTACTTTCGTTACTAATTTACTCGCTATCTCTTCAATTTTTTTCTTGATATCTTGAATATCCTTTTTTTCCCCTCATTTTTCTGTTCTAATGTGTGGTTGTTATTGATTGGTTGGTCATGATCGCTAATTTAAGTATCGTGCAATGCAGAGTAGAGTAGATTTCAGGGTTTGATTGTTTGAATTTCATTTACCTTTTCGTTATTGGATTCTCAGAAACTTCCTTAGCTTCCAGCTTAATCTTTTCCTCTCTTTTCCCTACTTTTCCTCTCTTCTCTACCAAGTTCATAAACTTTTGGGCTTATTGTTAGAGGAGTTAACAGTGCTTTCTGTTAGAAGGAATAATTTTATTCTTTTTTAAAAGTTAATTTAAAAGTTGGGGTTTATCGAATAATTCCCAAGTAGTGTATGAGTATTTTATTGATGGGTCTTCCACTGTTTTCTTGGATTAACAATGCTTCTCCACTTCTTCTTCTTCTTCTTCCTCACTCAGCTCTTTGAACAAGCTTACCAAAAAGATTCACAACCACGTTCTTCAAGCCCTTTTGAGTAGATATGGTGAGTTTTGAACTTGTTTAAGTCAATTGATTTTTTCTCCAACTAGCTCACTTTCTGTGATGATGTTTCTTTATTGGTATAAGTTCTGATTTCAAGTTTTTTATTTATTTTTGGTTGATCTGTATGTAAATTTCTGGACAAGCTTTTTCAGTAGGATTTCCAATCCATTTGACTGTGAAATCTCAGTAATCCATGTTTGCCTGATTGTTTTTCTTTTCTGCCTACATAATTTCCAAACGTTCAATTTGTAATCAGTATTTTGGTCCTATTTGGCCCAATCGTTTCTCATTCCAAATCCAATTTTTAACATGGCTTTACAAGCGCCAATCATTTCTAACTAGGTGTAATTTTCATCAGGAAAGCTCATCATTTCCAAGTTCAAATTCCACACTGTTTTAGCTGTGGAATACACTTGATGTTAGATTCTTGGTGGATGTAGAAACTAGTCGACGAAGAGAGATGGAACTGAATGCTTTCTGTTGCTTATTTTCCCTTTATTATGGCAATAGCATTGTTCTTAATGGGAGCCCTATACTGCTCAACAGCCTTTTCTGTGAATTTCAGTCTGCACTTGTGTTAAATTTGAGTTATTGATAGATTTTAGAACAAACCATTATCACAGATGGATGCAGAAGTTATTTCAGCTGGTGTTCTTAGAGAGGTTATGGAGGCTGGGGCAATATCCATTCAGGAAATTAAAAACCAGATAGGCATTAGTACTGCTCATTTACTACACGAAAGCCTACGTGTGAAGCGGATTCCTTCAAGGGTTGATATTTTTGATGATGATAGTTCTGCTGCGTTAAGAAGATTCTGCCTCACATATTATGACATTAGGGCCTTGATTTTAGACCTGGCTCTGAAGCTTGATACGATGAGGCATCTCCAGTTATTGCCAAGACACCAGCAGCAGATGCTTTCTCTTGAGGTTTTGAAGATACATGCACCATTAGCATTTGCTGTTGGAGCCAACTTCTTATCACTTCAATTGGAGGATCTTTCTTTCCGTTACTTGTTTCCATGCTCCTACTTCTATGTCGATTCGTGGTTGCGGAGCCATGAGTCTGGAAGCAAGTCTTTGATTGAAACACACAAGGATCAGCTGGTGCAGTCCTTGAAGAATGATCCTGCATTGGCAGACATGGTGGAAGATATTACTATCAAAGGTCGCTACAAAAGCCGGTCTAGCACCATGAAGAAACTCCTGAAAGATGGTCGAAAACTAGAAGAAGTTAATGATATTCTAGGATTGCGTGTCATATTGAAGCCTAGGTCTGGAACAGATACATCATCAGAAATGGGTGAGAGAGCTTGCTACAGAGCACGTGAAATTATAAAATCACAGTGGAAGGAAGTGCCTCACCGAACTAAAGACTATATTGCGAGGCCGAAGCCCAATGGATATAAGAGCTTGCACATGGCTGTGGATGTGAGCGACGAGAGCAGGATGAAGCCATTAATGGAAATACAAATACGGACTACAAAGATGGACAAATTGGCAGCTGCTGGAACAGCATCCCATTCATTATACAAGGGTGGTCTCGCCGATCCGGAAGAAGTTAGTATCAATTTTCATGGTTTCATAGCATAGTAGTCTTGTTCTATAACATTTGCACAAGCTTTTCAAGTTTGAGATTGATGCGGTTTGGTTCTTTTGTCAATGTTCAGGCACAGCGGCTCAAGGCCAAAATGTTGGCTGCAGCTGAACTTGCTGCACTACGTCTTAAAGATTTTCCAACCTCCAATTTTAAAGCCATACATACTGACCAAAGAGATCGAGTATTTGGCCTTCTGGACAAGAATGGAGATGGTAGAATAAGTATTGAGGAGCTTGTCGACGTCATGGAAGACCTTGGTGTTGGCGCCCCCGGAGAAGATGCACGAGAGATGATGCAATTTCTGGATTCAAATAGCGATGGTTCTCTCAGCTCTGATGAATTCGACTTTTTTCAAAAACAGGTAAATGCTTATCCCCCGTATTTCAAGGTTCTGAGATGATGATAGTTGCATATTTAGAACAAAACTTTGTTGCATATCAGTGTGTAAGAATCTTCATACACATCACCATTAACCATTTGACAGCTATTTAATTTTTTGAAAAAAAAAAGAATTTTTTTTCCTTGTTTGCATTTCTCTTTTCTAGTTGTCAAATTTTTTACGGTGGTATGTAAGATCTCTACAAATCGGTATGCAACTAAGTATTGTTCATTGTGAAATATGTTAGTATACTTGCTATGCTCTGTGGTGTTTGGTCACGGAAAGAAATGTTCTTTTACCACATGCAGTCATATTCTCTTTTCCACGAGACCTCAAACTTGCATACTGTTTGCCCTCAATAATGAATATTGGATGTCTAATATTTACAAAGGCAACTTGAAAACTGGAGGATCCTTATGTTTGCCATGATAAATGCAATTTCATTAGTAAAAGTGGCTGTATGACAAACCTAGCTATTAACAACAATCGTTCTGTTCTTAGGTTGAATTCATACGCAGCTTGGAAAACAGAGATGACCAATACAAGGCCATCCTCAACCATAAGCTCCAAAACGACGACGATAGTGGTTTAATTCAGGTCTATAGTGAAGAGCTAGGCAATCGGCTTGCCATGTAAACTCAGACCCCCATTTATCTTACAATGATAGGAAAATCGAGTTTCTTTCAAGTTACATATCTAGCCTCATTATTGTGAATAAATTGTTTATAAAGTTGAAAAGAAAGCTAATTCCTGTGCAGCATTATGATTTGAAACTCATATTTTCATCAGAAAATGTAAAATCTTCGATGGAAAGAACCCAGATAGGATCAAACATATCAAATTTGTTTAGTAGATCTGTGTTTAAGTTATAGAAGGAGAAATCTATGATTCTATTCTCAAGCTTCTAACATACAAATGGAACGTCTGTTCTTTAACATTTGATATTGATTACATACCAAGGGGATACAAAGGAGGCTGCCTGCCATGTAATATTTGGCTCTATCTATTATCTACATTTAAACCCACTTATGCATGAATCAAAGGCCTTGGTATCAACCCAAATTATGAAATAATAATAATATTTATATTCTATAATAATAAAAGTCCTATAACTGCATATCAATTTCTTCTAACACGTACTGTTTAATGTGAATGAGCTTGAATTTTGCCGTTCGAGCTCTGGGTTTGTGCCCAAATCATTTGACAGCCTCTCACACAACTGCAGGTTTAGAATTGAACTGAATGTTAGGATTTAGTATTCGAATCTAATACTCTTCCTGTCTTTATACTACAAAATGTGTACCTGTCTGTAAGCTGACGAATCTCCAAAAGATTTTTTTAGTTCAACTACGTGAAGCAATGGACTTATCTCAAAGACCTGAGACCGGAATTCAGCAGATTTGGTAAGTGGGGGCAATAAATGGCGTCAGGTTTCGTGAAATTTAAACGTAACTCGAATGAAAATTTTCACCTCAGCTTCAAATGACAGATTACTTAGGCTTCTATGACTTCTTCTCTCTTGTATCACTTTCAACTGAAGATGCAGAGCAGGAAAGCGATGTTACAGTCATGTCGCAAGAAAGAGAAACGGCATGTTATATATTTTGGAAGTTGTGGCAAAGGGTTGGAAATTTGGGGTGTCGTTTATCATTTAAAATGGCAGACAGCGATGGCCTATAGTTCCTACTAATCCATTTCCATGGAGAGGTTAACGATATTGACATCTACCAGATTCTTTCAATTCAAAGAACTGAATACTAACCTTTCCATTTTTCTTTTGGACTCGAAATCCCATATCCGTTGCGATAACTTCGATTCTCTCAAGAAGGTCTTTAGCAGAATGATTGGATGTAAATCTGATCTTCCTCTCAGAAATATCCTATGATTATACAAATGAGAATGTTCAGTAATCAAACGAGGTTTTAAAATAAACAAACAAGCCACAGATTGCATGGTCCTTCTGCAGTTGCACTCTCACCTCTTTCTCAAAGAATCCAGACAGATCCAGACTTGAAGACATCCCAATTAACTCAAATGCATTGATCATAGAGGGAGATTCTGGACTGTTTTCCGCATCAGATGGCTACACCAAAGGTAAAATCCAAAATCCCATAAGTTAAAACAGCATAACACAGAGAGGGAGGGATTCGGGGAAGTGAAGGAGAGAGAAACATAGCTTGTTTCTTATTCTCTCTCTATAGATATACCTCATCATGAGTTGAGATGGCATCATCATCCTGATCAATGAGTGGACCGTCCTCCTCATCATCATAACAAGGAGAAACAGGATTATAGTCAGTGTTGAACCATTCATCCTCTTTAATTCCTGCCATTGTAATCCGAGTATTGGGATTGGGGTCAAGAGTCCTCCTGATCAAATTTCTGGCACCTGCTGATAACCATTTGGGTATCTGAAAATCCCCCCTCAAAGTCTACAACGAACGTCGATGCATATAAATAACTTTTCTAAAGGGGAGAGAGAGAGAGAGAGAGAGAGAGAGAGAGGGATCCAAACAGTTTGTTCTGTTTTTTTTCCCTTTGGCAGTCAGGTTCAGGTACCTTTTTATAGAGAAGAGCCAGATTGGTCTCGTCGAAAGGAAGACAAGCCGTAAGAATAACATACAAGATAACCCCACATGACCATATATCAGAGGCGGCTCCATTGTATCCTCTATTAGCAAGTACCTCTGGTGCAACGTAGTTGGGACTTCCACAGGTGGTGTGCAGCAAGCCATCTTCCTAATTTCATAAACTATCCATTAATTCTAGTTTTTCAACCACTGATTAAGTAGCCTAGATGTAGACGTAGATGAACTCAAAAGTTGTTATATATATATATACATATACATATAATATTACCCTGCAATTCTGTGGCAAAGCACTGAGGCCAAAATCAGAAATCTTAATGTTTCCCTTAGCATCAACAAGGACGTTTTCCAGCTACATGAATCAACCGGCAAGAAATGTAAACAAAAGGCCGTGAAGAGTAATTAATTTAGGATAGGAGACAGACAGAAACGGGATGTCAATACCTTGAGATCCCTGTGGTAAACTCCTTTGTCATGGCAGTAACTGAGCCCATCGATAAGCTGCTGGAACAGTCTTCGTCCTTCAGCTTCATCCACCTTACCTTTGGATTCCTAAAACACGCACACATTAATCTCAATCTCTATCCAACAAGAATCTAAGTTAATAACTAAACTAAATTAATAGCAGGAAACAAGACGCTTACGATTCTATCAAACAATTCCCCACCAGAGGCGCACTCCAGGACCATATAAATCTTCGTCTTACTAGCCAAAACCTATAGCAAACAAAAAACCATTGATATCCGCTTATTCATCCGTTAAGTCCACAGAAAACGCCTTGGAATACGAACCTCGTAAAGTCTGACGACGTTGGGATGCCTGAGGAGCTTGAGAGTGCTTATTTCTCGCTTAATCTGCAAATTTTCGATTCCAATTGCGTTAGTTCGGTTCGATGAACAAGACAAAGGGGAAAATGGAATTGAAAGGAAACCTGATCGGAGAAGTTGAGATGGAGAATCTTGCTCTTGTCGAGGATCTTGACGGCGTAACGGCAGCCGGTGCGGAGGTCGGCGGCCAACTTCACTTTGCCAAAATTGCCCTCTCCCAGTGTTTTCCCCAACTCATACTTTCCAACTCTCATTCTCCTTCTTCTTCTTCTTCTTCTTCTTCCGCTACTGCTTCTTTCTGAATCACACAAGTTTCTGGTTCTCTCTCTCTCCTCTTTTTAAATTTTTTTTTTTTCTTTTGGACTTTTCACTTGGCTTCGCGCCTTCGATTATTGAAGGATTCAATCATAACGTGAAATAATACCCCACGCGCGGAGGCAGAACGTGACATTCACTTTCAATGTGAGCCACGTACTTTGGCCCCACGCGCTTCGTCAATCGTCGCTTTCTTTTTTAATTTTTTTAATTTATCTATATAAATATCTGATTTTTGTGTTTATTTTATTTGTTCCCGTTTTCTTTGAGCGATGCGTTTTTCGTTTTCTTTTTACCCGACAAGTTTGACTGACGTGATACGACACCGTTTCGGCGTGGACACTGACGCACGGCTTCCAGTTATTTGAGAATGTGAAAGTTATGCCGTGAAAGAAAATTAATTCAATTTTGACTTTACTTTTTCCCCCAAAACAAATAATTTTTTGAAAAATGTCTTTGCCCTTATCTAAACTTCTCCATTCATGAGTTTTCGTACCGACCTACAATATTTGGTTGTTAAGAAATTCTTGCTCAACCGTCATTGTAAAATTTGAATTGTCTTCTTAAAATCTCTTCTACTTTTCTTTTCTTGCTCCAATAACTACTATAGTAACTCATCCGAGCAGATTCCCTATCGACAGGGGACAAGAGACGGCCATCTCAAAGCAAATCACGACCTACATGCAACACCGGCAAGGCCTGAGAAGGCAAATGAAATTGATGTCTAATTTGATTATTTTTGTTCGTCTTTGATCTCTACTGTTACCTTCATCACTCTCTCTC
>JAOANK020000056.1:2472165-2484961 GCA_026257165.2 Telfairia occidentalis | reverse complement strand
GGTTGGGATGAGGAACATTTTGGACCCAATCCAACTATTTTAGGATTGTAATTTGTTCAACAATTATAGCTATATTTGATTGTAGGTCAACTCAAATTAGTTCAGTTAGGCTATTCAGGCTATTTGTTCATTTTCTTGTTCACAAAAAATAATAAAACTACGAGTCTTTTGAATATTTGTTCACTTCACTTTAATCTTGATGTCAATTTTTATGATATGAAAAACTATGGACTTTTTATTTTGATAGCGTAAAAAACTAAACTATTTATCACAATATTATAGGTTTGAAATTATTTTCGACAATAATGTAGTTTTAATGATTGTTCATCTCCTACATTTTAGCAAGATTGGACGATCCTTGTCCATCCTTTAGTATTATATTTTTTTTCCTCTCTTCCTTCTCAATTCTTATTTTCATTGGTGGTTGATTGTGTGAAGCAATATATATTATATAAATAAAGTAGGCTAAATATATCTTATTGCCTCAAATTAAATAATAATTTATCTAATGTGTTTCACAATATGGAAGTTGATGATTACGAGGTAGTTGTCAACGACGAAGTCTTGGTGGTGCCTTTGGTTCCTCACTCTAAATATATTGATCATCCTCTCCACATCCACAAACATTTGTTGTATGTGTTGACGAGGAACCAATTTTATGACCATAATGTGGTTGTGAAATTGGTGTGGCGATCTCTTGAACCAGGGGTCAGTATCATGACCATCAGCGTATAACGACCTACACCATCTTATGTCGAGTGAAATGAGGCATGTCCTTGATGTTATGGTGGACCTCTTAAAGTACAAAGATGCGTTGCTCGATTAGAACGTTTTGCTCCACCAACCGACAGCCTCTATGCTTGGACCAAGAATAGGTGTAATAAGCACCTTATACATGTGATGGAGTAATCTCATGTTCGTCATACTAACATTACATACTCTATCAATATCTTTCAATGGTGAGGTACAACCAATGCATTCGAAAAATGATACCTACGTAAAAAAATAATTTAAATAAATATATATTTAAATTACCTCTAAAAATTTAATGAAGAATCAGATGTAGGTTACATGCGTTGTGAATGAGCAACTTTAAGTTCTATTATAAGATTTTAAATTACATTTTCTATATTAAATTATTATTTGGAGGTAATTTGAATAAATACTTATTTAAATAATTTTCTTATGTAGTTATCATATTTCGAACGCATTCGTCATGCCACACTACTTGAAGAGATTAATAGATCATACAATGTTAGTATGACGAACATAGGGCTACATCAAATGTATAAGCTATAGGATGCTTGTTGCACCCACACTTGGTCCAAGCATACATCTAGTGGAGCAAAGCGTTCCAATTGAGTAACACATCTACCAAGAGTTCGTCGTTGACAACTACTTCGTAATCATCGACCTCCATCTTGTGGAACACATTAGATAGATTATTATATAATTTGAGACAATAAAATATATTTCATTTACTTTATTTAAATAATATATATTGTTTCACAAACAATCATCTCCAAGAAAAGTAACAATAATTAAATTGAAAGGTTTCTTTAAGAAAAAAATATTTTTAGTCTCTAAGCTTTGAATTTAAGGTCTATTTAGTCTAAAGATTTCAAATAGAATAATTTTAATTTATGAGGTTTGAGAAAATAGTTTTCAATGGTACTAGAATTATATTAATCCTTAGTCAAATAACGAAAAAGTGTCAATCTGAGCATAGCTCAATAGATAAAGACATCCAACTACTATCGCAGAGGTCAATAGTTAGATCTTTTATTCCTACAAATGTTAAACTCAAAAAAAAAAAAAAAGTAATGAAAAGTGACGTGATACGTTAGGATAATAACAATTTTTAAATGAAGTGTTAAATTTTCTAATTTTATATATTATTTTTAGTTTATGTGGGTTTTTTTTTTCTTTTTCTTTTTCTTCTTCCCCTCCATTCTCTCTTCCCTTCCCTCCCTCCCTTTTCCCCCTCTTCTGTAGTTCTCTGCAGCCTCCATCTTAAATTTTCCTTGCAGTCTCCGAAATTCCTCCAACTTTCCTCCCTCAGACTGGAACCAAACCCTCCACCCCACATCAATCCTCACGTTAATGGTGGACTCGGTCGTCATCTCTTCTAACCGGACCTTTGAGCATGTTTCTGCGCAGATTTGCAGAAACTTGGGGTTTTCCCCTGTGTTAGTGGACAGGTCAAGGCCTGATTTCTCTATTATGATTTCGAATTTAACTATGAAAACGATGATTCGCCATTGATGTGAGAAGCCCAGAGCCCAGAGTCCTCAAGAGCCCGTTTACGACTCTGTGGAGAGGATTGTTGCTGCATAGATGGAGAAGTAGCTCCAGACTGGAATACGGAGAAGGAGAGACAAGAGACAGGGAAAAAACGAGGTCGTTTAAGCTAAAAATAATATATAAAATTAACAAAAATCTACACTTCTTATAAAAATTGTCACCTCAACCGTGGACTAACGATCCATTTAATTCAAGGACCATTTTAAACTATTTTGCAAATCCCAAAAACTAAAAGTGTTTTAAAAAAAAAAATTTTACGGACTAAATAGACACCAAATTCAAACCCTAAGGATTAAAAGTATATTTTCCCCAAAATTATTGAATTTGAGGGGAATTAAAAAAAACAAAGGAATTAAAAATTAGGAAGAGAAAGGAAAAAAATAATTAAAAACAAAAAGCATACAAAGATTCTCCTAAAGAGAGGACAGGACCTTGTCATGTCTAAAGAAGGTCGAAGAATACCTTTGTCAAAGTAGGCAATGTTCGACTCTTCAAGAGACGATCTTGCTTAAACATGGGGCAAGATTGAATAGACGATCTTTGTCCACCTTTACAACATAACCCTCCTAGACCTAATTTTCCTAACAAGATGGGAGATATTAACGGAAAGATTATAACTAATACATAATTCAAGGGCCACTTTTGACTTTTTTATATTAGGGTTGTACATGTGTTGAATTGGGTCGGTTTATGTGTTTTTTCCCAAGCTAATTGGGTCAACTACCCAAATGACCTAATCTAAGCCTATAACCCAACCCCAGGTTGTGTTGGGGTCATCAAGTTGGTTAAGTTTTTATAAAATGCCTAAAGAACTTGCCATAGAGAGAAGAGATAGAAATGTTAACTGATGGAGCAATTGCCAATGGATGGCAGGCAGTCAAGTGAAAGAAGGGAGATCTAAGAGTCACCTAAAAATACAATACATATTATATAGAGAGAGATGGATTAAGAAATAGTGGGTTCCTTTGTTTCTATGGGTACCTATTAAACGGTGAGGTCCTCTCTATACACCAGACCTCCTTTTATTTCATCAATGTTGTTGCTAACCTGTATAGTTCACCCTCTCTGGCTCTACCCACGAACTAGATAGTAATCGGTCTTTCACAACGAGATATATCTATACAGTAACGGTATTTAATTATGAAGATTAGTTGGATAGTTGACCCTCTTCGTCTATTCTGGGAAGTATAAGGCCACAATCTTTCTGTTAAATAGGATTTTCTCATCTAACCCAACCCAAACCAAACCAAACCAAGAGCTTACCCAAAACTGTATAGATTTTTCGGGTCATCGAATTATTTATACAGCCCTACTTTATATACCATGTTAACTAAGGTTACTAGGGAAAAAAACAAATCTAAAGATCTTCCTTTACCTCCAGCAATATTTGTATGATTTAGTGCTTGGGAAGTTTCAACTTGGATTGGCTATCAGCAGTTACATTGTTGCAGCGCTTCATGAAAGAGTCCAGTGTTTTTTGCTTTGAATTGGGACTGCTACTTGTAACTGGTTGCTGCTTCACTGCCACTTCCAATGTGTTCTCTTCCCCATCCAGCATCTAAATTTCAACAGTCAAATCACTAAGTATGAATTCGGTTAAATCACATCTCGGTCTCTTAAAACTTTCGTGTTTATTTTGTTTTTGATTCTTAAACCTTCAAATATTATAATTTAGTCTTTCAACTTTGCATAATAGAAACTTGATGTAGACACGTTTTTATTCATTTACCTAATCAACGATGTAGACAAATATTTGAAGCTGTGTAGTAAGTTAGTTTCGAGTTTTCAATGGACTAAAATAGTTTTATTTACTAGAAGTCTTAATAGAATTAGTAAGAAAGTTCATGAACGGAAATAGAATTTAAACGTTTGAAAAATGTTTGAATTCTATTCGGATCTTTTGACCTTTCAAATTCATTCTAAATCTATTTTAAAGTCTACGGAACTAAATTCAATATTTAGAAAATTGAGGAACTAAAGTAAAATAAACTTGAAAATTTAAGGACTAAATAAGAATTTAAACCTTAAAAGAAAACATTAAACAATTATTCTGGAGGGAAAAAGGAGTTACCTGGCCTAAATTTTCTAACTTGCTCTGAACAACATCCCTGTAAGAAGCAAACAAACGGATTACTTTGCTCCCAGATATCTTTCAATTTAACCAATGCTCAATGGAACTTACCATATAATGTCATCGACTGTGTCGTTCGCCAGTAGGTAATGTATGTTGACGGAAGACACCTAAAAGAACAATAAAGCCATGTCGAACTGAGTAAACCGAATCACCCAATGAGGATTATACCGTTGTTATTCGACTAGAAACCTATAAAACGTATAGCATGTTAGTACCTGTCCAATTCTATGAGCACGATCTTCAGCTTGAATCAGATCACCTGGAGTCCAAGAAAGCTCGGTGAAAATAACTGTACTCGCAGCGGTTAACGTTAGCCCTACGCCTCCAGCTCTAATAGATAACTGCAAAAGCATTAAATTTTGATCACCATTTTAGTTTCCATTTAGAACTAAAATTCAAAAGCTGTTGAAATTTTTGGTGAAAAGAAAGGTACCACTGCTGCCCTGATAGAATCTTTCTGCTGAAAATCTGCAACCAGAGCTTGCCGTGTTGCCGAGGGAGTACCGCCATCGATTCGAATGCAATTTACTTTCTTTTTCTGGAAATCAGCAGTTTATATAAGAAATAGACTGATCTCAAGCCACCTCAAACTATATTCACAAACCAAAGCAGACAAGCAATGTCTCACTTGAAAGAACTGGTGTATAGCATCAATCATGGGCTGATGATGAGCAAAAACCAGAAACTTACAACCTGCCTGTGGAAGTTATTTTGTTAAATTGTTCAATGAACTTTTAAGCAGTAACATGCACAATGAAATCCAAAATTTACAGGCCATTAAAAGAAGAGTGAAAAGGCAAACACCGACAAACAATACATTTGACAAATCCACGAGCTCGGAGAAAATAGTTTAATAATTATCTGTAACACGTAATCCAGGGATATGCTGATTTTAGCATAGATTAGATATTGAAGCATCCGCACTGCTCTGAGAAGTTGTTCTAAAGAAAGAACAATCCAGCGATAATGCAAATGCATACACTGATGCAACAATGTTCAGTTATAAACTTCGAAAAATTCTACAATGCCCCTTTGGTGCATAGCTTAAAAGCTCCCAATGAAATAACAAAAGATAATGTATGAACTTCAACATAATATATCCACTGAAATGTACACTGACAAACATCCACATAACAAAAAGTCAAGTTATTTAGCAAGCTGGTTCAGTACAGAGAACACATTGGATGTTTGGAAAGAGAACTAAGAAGATTCATAATACATGATAGGAAAAGTACCTCAATCACAGTCTCTAGATAATTAAGAACTGCTGGAATCTTGGCTTCAGCAGAATCAGTGTATATCTGGTTCCATTAAAAAGTTGGAGACTTTAATAAGAAAGGAGGAAGATTTGGGGCATTTCAAGGTTATTTAATACGTAATACCAAGATCTCTCTATAAACCTCCATGCACCGAACTTATTACTAAAGATCAAACTCAGGAATAGTTATCATGTAACACTTAACCCGCAATAAAATGAGCAGCATTGACAGTTACCTTGTTAATAAGATTCTTTTGTTGAAATTTCAGTGATTGTACCTCCTCTTTTGATCTGCAGGCCTTGATTTGCCCTTTAATAACCTCCAACTGTAAACACATTATATTAGCAACATTGTTTTTAAACCTTCTAACAAAAGACTATTAGCAATATATATATATATATATACACATATCGTTTTTTTCATATCCATGAGTGCCTAGGTCAACTTACGCGCACCGCGACTATTCTCAGCTATTAGCGATATATTGTAACCCAAAGTTCGGGCTGAAGCATAAGGGAAGAATGCTATGTCAGAAATGTGAGATTTCTACTGAGCGTTTGGCTATTTGGTTGAAAAGGAAAAGATGTTGATCAAGTTTGGGGTAGTTAATGCATTGTGTGTTAGTGTAAGAATGTAAAATCTTAAGCTGCTATTTGAGTGTATTTTCTGTGTGGTTTCTTTAACAATTTATTAAAGTTGTGTGTTTAATAAGAAATTTCCACATTGTTTGCTGAATGCTGATTACTGTGAACATATTCCTACCGTCGATTATCCATGTATTTTGACTAATTATGATGATGTTTGAAGGATCTCCTCAAGTTAAAGGCTATTTTTGAAATAAATCACCCCAAAACAACTTCCAGAAATTATCATCCCAATGGAATTCAATATTAAGAAAAAAAATATTATATTTTAAAAAATTCAAAATAGTAGCACTAGCACCTATAACTTGGCATTTCTTATATTCTAGATAAGTTAATCTTCCACGGTTAGATTGTAATCAGAGGATGCCTTATCTTCTTTCTCTACAGTTATTTTTCACATAAGGAATACAATTTCAGATTCCTATAAAATCAAAGGTTGCTACACAGTAGCCCAAGTACAATCTAGATGTACTCGAAGTTCTTGAAGAAGCTGCTAAAAGAACGATTATCGAACTCAAGGGAAATTTCAAGTTACCTCACAAAATAAAGCCCTAATTTGCCTTACGTCCCTCTCAGCCAAATCAAGGAACACCTGAGAACGTGAAGGGAAAGTGTTACAGGACTAGTAACTTCTTTAAGTCGCCCCACCCCGACCCCCCCATGTACCTGTTGCCTACGCTTCAGGGGGAGTTCAGAAAGAACATCCTTTTTAAGCCTGCGGATCATCAATGTTGCTTTCATCAGATTGTGTAATTCTTCATGGTTACTTGCACCTTGATATAATCCAAAAGTTCCCTGGAAGTGATAATGTTTTTATGCGATTCAAACAAGACCACGACTAAATGTAACAAGCTTTTGATGATAGAAGCCATTGTTCCTTACACCCTTGCAATATCTGTTGCCATACTCATGAACACCTTTATATACATTTGGATACAATGCTTCCAGCTGCAAAGCTCAAATTTAACTGACGTAAACACCAAATACTTAGACATGGACATGGTATTATGGCAGAAGAACATATAAACCCTACCTGCTTGAGGAGTTCAATTGGTCGAGACAATGCTGGAGTTCCACTAAGCAAAATGGCATACTGTGCTTTCTGAGAATAAGATTTTAACATGTGAAAGGATTATAAAGGAAAAGGAATGCATGTGCAAAAAACCCATCTGCATTGCAGCAACACATTCTAGAGACACATGCAATTTCTAAAATGCATGCATTTTTGGCCAGGGCACATTGAATTTCCAAAATGCATGCATTTTTCCAAAAATGTATCCAATAAAACTGATAAAATGTGTCTTATTAGAAACACATTTGTTCTAACTCGACAAAACTACCTAGTTCGCTAAATATGTAGAAAATCGCTTGTTTTTACTCTTGTTAAACACCTCCCAACCGCCTCCCCCCCACCCCCCAAAAAAAAACAAACAAACAAACAAACAAAACTTTGCCAAAAAAATCCCTGGATGTGAGTAGACTGCATTGAGAGGACAAGATAACCTGAATAACAGGCACACAAGCGACTGTCCTCTTTGCTTGAGCATTTTTCATGAAGTGTGACTCATCAGCAATCACAACCTGAAAATAACTAGACCAGTGTTAAGAGCATAATCGTAAAGAAACATGTCGATTGTACAAGAAAACTCCAGCGTTTCATTTCCTTCCTCCATGAAATGATATAACAAAACAAAATCAAGGAGTTACATAAAGACGTACACGGGTACCTTGAACTCCGATGCCATCAGAATATTTTGTAACTTCTGGACCACATCATAGGAGATGATGTTGAAAAGACCATCAAGATGAACGGTGCTTTTGGTGCTCGAGGAAAGTATTGTAAATCCACTCTTATTTGACCCGCAATTTTGGGACAAAACAACCTGATTGGAAAATTAGTAAAATATAAACATCTAAAGCTGCAATTCAAGCATCATTTTTAAAACCCCATCACCACACCAAAAATCTTGTACAAGAAAATAAATTTCAATTCAATAATTGATAACAAAAAAGAAGGAAATTACAGAAACATGGATGTGGTAAATACATGTATATCTGATGAAGGAATTTTGAGCCATTCCTGAATCATCTGGAAGAAAGCAGAATAGAAGGCAATATGTTAGCAAAAGTTAACTTTCTAGAAGGGAAGTGAAGTTGACAAAATATTTACTGCGGCCCAGTGCAAGCGTAAGGAAGATGGTGTGAGTATTAGAACAGGCCATGATTCACGAATACATGCAGCCACAGCAATTGCCTGCAAAGAGTATGAGCAAACTAATGATTTCGAGATAAAGCAACATATAAGAGATAAAAGTTAAGTTGAAAAAGCATGTCATTTAGGGAAGCAAAATCCTCGTGAACCCCAAGGACTGTTTGATTATCTTTGATTAAAAAAATATAAATCAAGAAGAATTGCCTGTGCCCATAAAACTGTATCATGGGCTATATAATGGCTTATCTCACAGGATGTAGTGCCCTTAGAACTCAATCAAAATGTGTCTTCATCCGAAATTAGGATACCATTCCTTGTAAACTACTTTCGGCATTCCAATATCTAAATTGAAATTCCCAAAATGTGAATTTACCTGTCTCTTTCGGCATTCCAATATCTAAATTGAAATTCCCAAAATGAGAATGTACCTGTCTCTGAAATAAGTAGCAGGTGTATTTGATTTATTATCCAACTTATGTTCCTCTTTTGATAATAAACAAACATGCATAAAATCTAGATACCATATACCTAGAGCAAAAGAATGTGAATAGATGATTAGTATACATAATCTCCTTATTGTATTAAGTAGAAATGAATCTAATGATCATCCAGAGTCTTATTAAATACTTTTATTATGGAGAGTGAAACTGTAGTAGGTGGGTAAAATCTCACAAGTCCAAGCTCGAGCTAACTCACTGAATACACTGGACACTTTACAAGAGTTTAAATCCTGAAGACATGGAGAAATACGACCTAAATGAACGTGTTGGAAAACAAAACCCCTGATTTTGATAGGTTGTACATAAATTGCTAGAACAATTTATTACATTGTCCCCAACTACATGCTCTGCATTTCGGATTTCCCTTGATCATCGATAACGAAGATGAAGTTTTTTCAACGTTTACCATCTACCTAAGAGTTAAATATCCTATTGACCCATGGGATTGGTGAAGGTACACAGTCCAACACAAAACCCAACAATTACGTAAAAAATTATAGCACTCTTCTCCATGGAATAGCTAAATCATCCACTCAATCTATTATTAAAAAAGCTAAACATGAGACCATAAATAAGTTCAAAGATAACATAACAATTACAAAGTTCAGTTAAAAAATTATGCCTGCAAAGTCTTCCCTAGCCCCATTTCATCTGCTAAAAGAGCACGACCTCCATGCTGTAAAATAAACCTGAAAAGAACAATTGACAAAAATGAATAATTGAATAAGAAAATCATGCATAACAAAATTTATTTTAAAAAAAAAAAAACAACTCTCCAACACTTCATACCTAACCCCTTCCCGCTGAAATGGCAAAAGCTTTGATTCAATATCGACAGGTAACCTGTTATATTTGTCTTGTGCAAAATGATAGAAAACGTCCAAACATTAGTATATATATACCAATATACACATGACACCAAATAAGAAACTAATTTACAGAAAGAAGGGGTAACTAGAAGTCAAACCAAGACCTGAGTTAGGGAAATTATTTATAAAAATAATAATAATAATAATAGGGGGGGGAGAAAAGGTTAATATCATCTAACTTTTATCAGCATTTCCATCCAGTATATACGAATTTAAACCAGAAGCTTGATTTACACATCGTAATTTATGTACTACACATTCATGTTCCAAAGACGCAATGGCAATAGCCTTTACCACGTTAAAACTTATAATACAAGTTGCAACATCAAATGTAATTAATTCTGAGGGGGTAAAAGATGCTAGAAGAGCTAAATGCTTTTCTAATAAGCACCCAGTATTGTTACCAACACTTAGTTTCTAACCATACTCAGTATCTACCTCGTAGATCAGGAAGCAGAGAAGCTGCAACAATAGCACGGTGCACCAAGTTATCTAAGTTCTCAACCTGTGAAAAGACTAAAGTAGATTATTAGGATATGTGGTATTATGCCACAACAGACTGTTGTCATAAATATTATTTTGTTCCGACTGATTTTAGCAAAAAGTAATGAGGCACAAGTTACCACCTCAACTTTAAAACCAACTACGACACGTAGAACATTTTCTGCCGCTGACATACTAGATATTGGGAACATCCATAATCTGCAGGTTCGAAAGTTTAAGGAATACAAATGGTAAATGGTAACAAATAAGTATAACCAGGATGAGAGAGAGAAGTAAGTGGAGGAGACCTTTCTTTTGCATTCCAAGTAGCTTTAGGGATCCTACGAAAAGCTTCTACCAGTACCTAGAAAATATACATGATAATAAACAATGCAAGTAAATTAGGATTAGATCAACATCGGATGAAAACAAAATCTTAGCAAGCAGCTAGGAAATGCACCTGATCATATGAAAATTTTGCGGCAATGTTTCCACTGCTGTGAAGAAAAAATTTGACAGAAACCTTAGGTAGTTCCTTTGCACCTTCATCTCCTTACACAAATAGCCAGAAGATACACAGATAGGAAATAACTTTTAGCCGGGCATCAACTTGTTGGAGCAATATAAGGGGAAATTTGATATATGAAATATGAAATTTTCTTTCTTACTTTCTTTCTTTCTTTTTTTTCCTTTTTTTTCTGGAATAAGAAACCGACTTGCATTTCATGATACAAAAACAGGGCTATCAAAAAAAGCCCGTATAGATAGAAGCAAACAGAAACCAAAAAGAAAATAATTACAATAAGAAGCTCCAATCTTCCAAGTTCCAAGCAAGGATTAAAAAAAATATATTCAAAGAACAGACAAAGGTATCAAAGTGAGCCACACCGAAAGGTGAGTAAATAGACCGAGCATAAACAGTTCAAATTTATGCTGGGATACGATCATTTCCTAAGAAATACCAATATTGTACTCTAATCATTAGAAGGAGCCGTATTTTCATAAAGTTACAGAACATGAGCTTCTTCCGAGTGAGTCTTACCCTTCGAATTAAATCTATATAAATGTGAATTGGAGAACGAACATATCTAAAGGAAGAATCCAAAGCTTACCAACATGTTCTTTTGACGCGACAGATGAAGGTAATACTCCGGCCAAGAGAGGTGCGGTCTCCACCTATAGATTAACAAATGATAAAAGATAAGTAATCATAGTAAAAGCATAACAGGAAACACCATGGACACAAACATAATGCAACAATCTCAGAAATGGAGCCCTAAAAGTACAAGAACGCGTTACAAAAAACCATAATCAAAACAGAAATTAAGGAAACCCACGAATGAAGGTGAACCCAGTACAGGATTGAGTTGGGAAGATTGAAATGCTGGGTCGCGGGCTTTTGGGTTGCTGATTTTGGCCTCATTGCCACTAGAAACAAGGTGGGTGTTGGAAGGAAAAGGCTGATGGGGGTGTTGATTGAAAGCAGAGCAAGGAACCAAGGGATTGAACGAAGAAGAAGATGCAGTAGGAGCAGCAGAAGGAGAAGAATTTTGAAGTTGGGCGATCTTCTGGACAGCGTCTCTCTCGAGGGAATCGAGTTCTTCGAGTGTCAAGTTCCAGTCGTCATCTTCTGCTACAAATTCCATTTGTAGGAGAAAGGCGCGAAACGCTTTCTCCCTCGCTGCTATGTGGAGCGTCTGATGAAAGGGATGTTTCACACACGCGAATTTTGAAGAGAACTTCGGGGCGGGACGGTGTCGGGTTCTTCCCAGTTTGGGTTTTGTTTATATTCCATTTCCTCGTTTTAGAAACTGGGATATGACTTTTTTAGTTCCATGATTTTAAAATATTACACTTTATCCTTATTCTTTGTGCCCCTCCCCCTCCAACTTCACTCCGGTTGCCTCTCTCTCATCTCCACTGGCTCCCGACTCCCATGGCCACTGGCCCGCTACCAACCTTATTGTGTCCCCTTCGCCTTCGCCGCCCCACCCTATCTTCCTCCTACCGTTGCCTTGTTGGAGCCTCTCTCTTTCTATTTTCCTCTTTGGTGGTGTTTCTCTCACCCATACATTTGTAAAGTTTGTAATTTAGATTTGAACAGAGAGTGAGGGAGAGAGTGCATCGGAGTGGGCTCTGCGGGGTGGGTGGTTGTGGCGAAGGAAGCACAACGGGGTGGTGGCGGAGAGAGGGGAAGAGGAGGTGGGTGGTGGGGAGAGAGAGTTTCCTTTTTTTTTTTTACCAACATGATTCATAACTAATTTGGAGGAAAGTCGATGCTCGAAAACGGAGATTTTCAGACTTCAAGGATCGGAATCTAACACACTCTCTCGAGGAAAGTCGATGCTCGAAAACGGACCCAAGAAACCCTATCCATTTCTGGAGTTCACG
>JAOANK020000056.1:2447977-2466901 GCA_026257165.2 Telfairia occidentalis | reverse complement strand
ACCGGAAACAAGATCCCACAGATCTTGCCCTTGTAAAAAAGCCTCCATACATAGCCTCCAATAGCTATAATTGTCACTGGTAAGCTTTTCTACACAAAGATTGTTTCCACTGTTCATCTTCACTGAGTATTAAACTCAAATACAAAACAAAGAACCTGGACGCTCTGATACCATGTAACGAAAAAACAAGATGAACAAAAGAGAAAATTGTACGAAGGAAACTTCAATTCTGATTGCCTTTGGAAATTATAAATTTACAAGTATTTATAGTGTAGATACATTATCTACCACTAACACCACTAACCTTAAACTTCTCTCCACTAACAACACTAACCTTAAAATTCTCACCATTAACACCACCCATCCACTAACCTTAAAATTCTCACCACTGTCCCACTACTAACTTAATTTACAATAATAAAATTAACACATATTTGCACTGATTCATTTTAACATTGTGCTCTTGGTCCATCTCACTAATCCTCAGGAGGTTTTTTCCACCCAAGGCTAGCTTCAGGTGACAAAAGGAGTTCTAACAATTACTAATATTTACCACCGTTGTTTTCACTCGTAATAAGAAATAACCAGTTATCCTTACCATTAGACCATATATATGAGGTTTGTTTTTTCAGTTTTTTAAAATCTCAAAGCATAGGACTTGAATTTATTGACCAAAGGTTCTATGCTATGGTGCTAGTTAGATTGGCTGTGGACAAAAGAAGGCGAAGCATTTGACGAAACCTGAATTAGGCCATTTTAGGGCGCAAGGTGTTCCATTGAAGAGGAAACTGAGGGAGTTTCCCGTGTCAGAGGATGCACTTCTTCCAGTTGGTACAACAATTGGTGTTCGTCATTTTGTCCCTGGACAGTATGTTGATGTGACAGGAATCACAAGAGGGAAAGGTTTTCAGGTGAATCCATTACATTCCTCCATTAGTTTTTGAACTCACAACCATCACTCATTTTACTTTTCATTCAATTCCCTATGTTTGTTTATATGGTTAAGTTAGTTGCATGTTGGAAGCAGTTAAGGTGTTAGGGTAATTCAAATTAGAATTGGCACATCAATATCTTCTAGAGATGCAATTCATGGATTTTAATTGTATTGTGCGGGCATTAACTTTCTAAATGTATGTCCCTCTCTGAATTAGGGCAAATTACCCATTAAAAGTTGTTTAATCACAACTGGATGAGTAGATCTAGGAAATGAAATGAACTGCATAATCAAGTGACAACTTTACACTAGTGGTGAGGGTTATTTTTATTTTTATTTTTATTTTTTTAAAACTGGATAATTTTTTCTTTCTTCCTTGGTATTTAGCAGCTAGAGTTATGGATATTGTACTTTATAGAAAATATTTTTTCCATTGGTTCTCAGATATCTTATTCTAGCATTGTTGCGCTGCATAATATGATACCAAGGACATGAACTAGTTGGCTTTGCATCAAGCATTGTTGATGATGCTTATATCTGTTATTACTATTTATTATGTGTAACTACTCAGAACTTACTTTTATGTCCAACTTACTACTTGAACTTTTACTTTTTGATCGAGTCAAATTCAATTAAATTGTCAAGTCACATCAAATGAAAGTACGGGTAAGAAATCATGTTGCCAAAGAAAAATCAGCTGAATAACAAGGAATGCATAAAACCACAAGAGTAAAGACCTTTAGTTCAGAACTCAAGTGAAAATTCTCATATTGTCACATGAATGAATTAAACTCTAAAATCTAAAGTGTCCATTAAAATGTTGAGTGTTATTCCGCAACCAAGGCCAAATGCGTATGCTTGTTTGTCATCATCAGCTTCCCATCGGCACCATGGCAATCGTTTTTGGGTTGTGAGTATTTTAATATATTTAGAAATCACTAAGCCAATTTTTGTGTGAGACACAATAACCCCACCCAAATCTATTATCATGATTTAACCTACCTTAATCATGCTCGCACTTGTTTCTTGGCATGCATGCTTATTTACCTAATATGCTGCATGACCTGCAAGCTAAAATTCAACAACCAAAGTTACAGTACTGCACATGTGCATGTTAGACTAAGATAATATGAACAATTTCTCCATGAGGTCATCTGCATGCTCAGGGAGAAAGAACAAATAGAATAACATGATCCACAGATATAAATATAAAGATGAAAGTGCTAGAGGCTTTACAAACCTTAGGAAAGACGTAGGTGGCTGATTATTTATGTGTAGCTGTGATCTTTGCGTTGTCTTCTTTTCATGTTTGTGCTAGTTTCGTTCATATTAAGTTTTATATTTGTGTCCTGAAAATGATTGATGAGGTCCACAATTATCATAAAAAAATTGTTTTCTTTCCATGTAGAAAAGCTACATTATCTTTTCCATAAAAAGACAGCTTTCATGGCTAATCCTTTTTCTAACTATGCACAGGGAGTGATGAAAAGGCACGGATTTAAAGGAATGCCAGCATCCCATGGAGCATCGTTAAGCCATAGAACCCCTGGTTCTACGGGTCAGAGGGATGCTCCTGGAAAGGTGTGTTTATCTTTTCACGGTGACATTCATTTTAAAGATTGAGTGGTATTTCAGTTCTCAAGTGTATTTTACAGTTACCTATTGAAATTCACAAATAAAACTCTGCCGATTCATGTCAATTTGCAAGACACCTGAACGAATGAATGAAAATTTTGGAGAAAAGAAATAGCAATTTACTGGGAGTGTATAGTCATAAAACAAATATGAATAACTTGCACGATAATTTGTGGATATTACGGCAGGTTACAATCTTGAAAATAAAATTCTTTCTGTGCTTGCCTTATTACTGGCGATGCTTAAATATTTTATTTACTAAGTTAAAAGAAACTTATGCCCTTGAATCCTCTATACTGACTTTATTTTCAACAGTAGTACTGGGTTTTGATAGAACATACTTTGATTTAGTCTGTTTTCATTCGCATATGGAATCATGGAAGCTTTGTTGAATGACAGAATCTCATTCCTCTATCTAAACATATTGAAAAGAAATCCCAAAATGTGGAAAAATCCCATGACGATCGCTTGTCATGTAGCGAAGAATTGTAGTCCTTTCTCTTTACATCAAGTAATTTGTGACAGTGAGAAGCGTATATGCTTATTTTGCAGGTCTTTAAAGGTAAAAAAATGCCTGGGCGTATGGGTGGGAAGCAGAGAACTGTGAAGAATGTGTGGGTCTACAAAATTGACCCCGCAAGAAACTTGATGTGGGTGAGAGGACAAGTAAGTTTCTTTCTAAAACCAAATTTCAAACACTTGCTCTGATCCATATTCTAGAGTTAGTTCCGTGTTTGGCACATAAACTTTATACTCTTGGGACAACATGGCCTGAGATATTTGCTCCACACACCCTTCACCTTCCAGGTCCCCGGTGCTGAAGGAAACTTTGTATTTATAAAAGACGCTGTCTACAAGAAACCCGATAAGTCGATCTTTCCGTTTCCTACCTACTTCGCAACCGAAGAAGAGGACACGGAGCAGTTGGAACCTCTTGTTGCTGATCTCGGAGAAGTAGATCCATTTATGGTTGGAGATTGATTAGGAGTTGGTCTTTTCAGCTCAAGTTTGTGCATTTTGCTCTGCTTTTTTTTTCTTTTCGACTACTGATGGTGTATGCAGGCATGCTTATTGATGACACTGATGAGTAGTCAATTTTCATTATAGAAATGCAGCTGGGGGGATCTGTACGAGGAAATCCATCCTCTTAATGCCAGGGTAATCTTCCATTTTGTTTTCCTTTTTTTCTTTTGAAATTTTCTCCCCATCTCAAATCTGTACCGGAAATAGCCCTTTTGAAATAAAGAGTAGAAAAAAAAAAGTTATCATTATTAAGGATCTATTGTTGAGTGGTTTTATCATATATATATATATACCTTTTTTTTTTTTTTTTTTTGAGTTAGAAGTTTATGTTTGTGTGTACTTGTAAAAGTGATTGTTTCTGGCTGCCACCGACTCTTAGGTCGAAGGTTCAAATCTTTTTTTTTCTCCTTATTTGTAATGTTATATACTCGAAGCAAAGTCATTTGGGAGCACATTCATGCTATAAACAACACTTGCTAGTTGTTGGGTCTCGTGTGAAAATCAAATTAAATCGAGAGTTCAAAATGAATTACACTGAATGAACCAAAATGGTTTAATTTGCTCTTTTACGTTTGGAATGATTTAGTTGGGTTTGGTTTTAATTTTAACTTAGGTGTGATTGTTTTAATCAAGATGAAAAGTTTTTAATTATTTTTCTTTTTGAGCAATTACTTAAAATGTACTTGACCGTAATCGTTTAGATATAATTTAATCTCATTATTTGATTAATATATATACTTGAAAAAAAATTAATCTAATTAAACATATCGATTCTTTTACATATAAAAAAATGTCATCTTACCATAGTTTATTTGTGTATACTTTTTTTAATGTTTTTAAATAATTAAAATTTCTTTTAAATAGTTAAGGGATCTACAAAATTTGTAAAATTATTTTGGATACTTATATTTATTATGCATAGTAATTTTTAGCCTTGATATATAGTACATTAAGTCTAACGAATTATTTACTCCCAGTTTTTTCAAAATAAGAAAACAAAAATCTTTTTCTACATAGTTTTCCAATATCTGTTGGAGCTTGATTTGTCAGCCACCAAATTGGATAAAGATTACTATTAGAGTCTTGTTTCCCGAAACTAATTAAAATTGTTAAAACATACTTTGAGACATGGCCAAAAGTTTGAAATTTTAAAATGTTTAGGAAAAGTGAAGAAGGGTATTAACGTAACTTTCAAAATAATACAAATATTTTTTAAATCAAGTTCAAAGTACATGTATATTTTGTATCATTAAGCCATAAATGAATGATGCAAATCCGAACCTCCAACTACGATCTCAAGAGGCCAATTCGAGCATAGCTTAGTGGATGCTATCATCACATAGTCGATGGTTCGATCCTCCACCCCTACAAATATTGAACTAAAAAAAAAAACTACCATCTCAAGAGTGCCTTAAATGCCAACTTTGTGAGGAAGTTAAAATTAAAATTATGGAAGTTTATTATAAAAAAACCTTGAAATATAGGGAGAAAAATAGTGAATTTACCAGAAAAGTAACATGAAAGACGTTATTCTGCAGATTGGAGTTCAAAATTCAAACCAAAAGAGCCAAATCGCCCTTCAACTTCTTTCTCCTTCACTTTTGAAAAAGAATTTCGTTTGAAGTTTCTCTCTCCTCGTCCCAATTCTCTCTCTTCTCCAACTTCAGAGACATAGCCCCCCATCGATCGGATTCTCTTTCCGGCTGCGATTCGATTCTAGGGTTTCTGTTCCGGCGAATGCTCCTCCTCCGATGAATCGGCCGCAAAGCAACCATCTTCAATCCAATTCCATTTCTCACTGCCAAGAATGCGGCGCCTCTCAATCCGAGTCCTGGATCCTCCACAGCGTCCGTCTCAAAGCGTCCTTCCGTCATCTCTGCACCAATTGCGTCCTCAAGAACAATCTCTCCCGTTTCTGCCCCGTTTGCTTCGATGTTTACGACGATTCGTCTCCGCTGCCGTCTCACCAGCGAGTTATGTGCTTCAGATGCCCTTCTATCTCCCATCTCTCTTGCGTTTCCTTTCATTTTTCTTCTACCTTCCTCTGCCCTCTCTGCTCTGATCCTTCTTTTACCTTCTTCGACCGTTTCGACTCGGCCGGCCTTTGCCAATCGGAGTCCGCCTCCGCCGTCGCCGTTTTGGCCGAGACAGCCGTTGACTGTAAATCGGCTAAGGCGATCGTCGCTGCGGCTCGCGTCGCCGCTCAATCCATGCGGAGAGCGGCCGCTGACGCTAGGGCTATCGCGGAGATGAAGATCAAGAATGCTGCCTTTGCTAAGAAGCAGGCTACTCTCGCATTGGAGCGGCTCGCTAATCTTGTGCTACAAGAGAAAGACAGAAATGGATGCGCTAAAAGTAATGGAGATGCTGTTGCAGGTGAGAGGACGGTGGAAGAACCCAAGCTTCAGGACAAGGGGGTAACAGCCATTCTCGAGCGTAAGATGTGGAATCAGACTCAGTAGGCGGCCATTCGATTTTGACTAAGGCAGCTGATTAGGGAAACTAACTTCAGAGAGTAATCTTTTTCATTCCGTTGGGTACCTCAAAATCAAGTAGAATACATAGCGCAGACGTACCATTAATCATCCAAGGGAGCTTCTGGATCAATGTACTGATGATTTTTCTAATATTCATGGATGCCAGGAAAGATCAATAGAGGGAAGTGTGAATGCATTTCCTTGTACATTTCAACACTGTTTGCTTGCCCTTTGAGAGGTTTTTCTCCATATTGATGAAGTGCTATCGAGAATGGGGCAGCTTGTTCTACTTCTCTATTGATTCCAATTCTTTATTCGATCATTTTTCTTTTCTGTTTTGACTTTTTTGAGTTGCTCTAGCCTCTACATATCTTCTTCATGCTTCTCTTTTCTGTCGGCCATATTAACCAGCATCTCATCTCATCTCATAGTTGTATGGGCGAGTGGACTCCATTATAGCCGCCTTCGAGCTACTAGAATCGCCATTGCAGTATGGAGCCGCGGAACGGTGGTCGTATCAAGACGCCGCTGGCGGTTGCGGAGGCGAAGGCGGTGGATGGTGCTAGTTTCTGGCTCTTACAATTGACCATTTTCCCCAGTCTTTGTTGTCTCTGTAAAACATTGATCGAAAAAAAGCTGCCATTTCAATGTTCTCGAGCCATTTCAACCAATGAAGTGTTCTGGTTCGTGACTTTTCTGAGTTATTACAATTTCGCTTCGTTTGGTTCAGATGATACGACGAGTCCACTCGCTCGACTCGGTACCAAGTAACCGAGTTGACTCACTACATATCCTTTTTTGTTTTTTTTTGTTTTTGGCAAATGACCATTAATATTTTCTCTGGGTCCAAAAAAAAGAACTTGACAACCAAAAAAGGGCCTTACTTTTTTAGAATAATAATACAATAGAGTTAATTCATGGTTTTTCCCCCCTTTTAATTCCTTGTCACAAAAAAGAATAAAAAAGAGAGCCTTGATTACGATCAGGAACCCTAGACCAGAACGAGTCGAGTTGAACCCATCTCACCCAGACATTCCACTCGCGACTCACGATTCCACCAGCGATCCCACCAGCCCTTCGTCAAACTCCTCTTCCTCCCTTTCTCTCTCTTCCCTTTTCCCCTCTCACTAAGCACAGAATCGAACCCCTCTTTCCATTCCCAGAAAGGGAACAAAGATTATGAGGGTCAGAATCAGAATGCCGGTGAAAACACCGGAATGATTCTGAAAGGCCTCGGAATTCCACATTCAAGCTATTGAAGATTGTATGGTCCTCTACTTATCGTTACAAGTATAAACATATGCTTGTTTTCAGTTTTAATTCTTTACGCGTTCAAATTTTCTGTTTTCTGTGTCTCACCTGTTTGCTGAAATTCCAAATTGTTTAAAGTGATTCTGACTTTTTTAGTTCTTTTCTCCAACTAAGACTGACAAGCTTTTCTCTGTTGATTTTGGTGAACTATTGTCTCTTTGCTATTTGCTAATGGCATCGCTATTTTATTTGGTGCTTAGGATGATCAAGTCGATAAATGTTCAATTTATCTCAGGTCTATCTGTGTTTACAATAGCTCTAAAGTTCAAACTTCTTGTTTCTGAAGATTGCTTCTCTCTCCATAATCTTTTCATTAAATAACATGTGAGGATAAAGATTCGAACGTACGACCTTTTGGTCGGAGATATCTTAACTAATTGAGCTATGCTCGGTTTGGCCTCTTCATAATCTTGATTTTCAAATTTCTTTGTTTAAATACGCAAAACCCAATATCTAGGATTTCAAAGTTTTTTTTAATAGGTATTGATAGCCATTATGAAAAGGAATCAAGATAAAATCGTTTAATTGGTGTCTCTATAAATGCTCTTCATTGTATGTTTTAGGCACCTTTTGATTGATCAACCAGCCATTGAAATCACATTGTAATCCGAGTTTACTGGTGGTGATAAGTGCTTCAAAATATGTACTGATTGATCTTTAAACAGATGCCAACCATACTTCAGCTCAGTTAGATTGGTCAGGGAGATTAGTTGAATTTACCTTAGTGTTGTACCAATGATGGCCCCTGTTCGCTCCTCTGGATTTATCGATCCAGGCTGGGAGCATGGGGTTGCTCAAGATGAAAAGAAGAAGAAGGTTAAATGCAATTACTGCGGGAAAATAGTTAGTGGTGGCATATATAGATTGAAGCAACATTTAGCTCGAGTTTCAGGGGAAGTAACTTACTGTGACGAGGCCCCTGAGGAAGTATGTTTGAGAATGAGAGAAAACCTGGAAGGTTGTCGTTCCAATAAGAAACCAAGGCAATCTGAAGATGATGAACAATCATATTTGAACTTCCATTCCAATGATGATGAGGAAGATGGTTTACACGTGGCTTATAGAAATAGAGGTAGGCAACTGATGGGAAGCAGGAATATTGGGGCTAACATGACACCTCTAAGGTCATTAAGATATGTTGACCCTGGATGGGAACATGGTGTGGCTCAAGATGAAAGGAAGAAGAAGGTAAAATGCAACTACTGTGAGAAGATAGTTAGTGGAGGTATTAATAGGTTTAAGCAACATTTAGCCAGAATTCCTGGAGAGGTAGCTTCGTGTAAACATGCTCCTGAGGAAGTGTATCTTAAGATCAAAGAGAATATGAAATGGCACCGTACTGGGAGGAGACATGGACAGACTGATGCTAATGAAATATCAGCTTATTTTATGCAATCAGATAATGAAGAAGAAGAAGATGAGAAAGAGGAATCCCTGCATCATATTAGCAAGGAAAGATTGATCGATGGGGACAAAAGGTTGAGTAAAGATTTGAGAAGTACTTACAGGGGAATATCCCCTGGTGCTGGATCTGAACCATCGGTTAAAAGATCAAGGTTAGATTCTGTTTTTCTTAAAACCACCAAAAGACAAACTGAACAGGTGCACAAACAAGCATTAGTTAAAAGAGGGGCCAATCGGAGATCACGTAAAGAAGTAATGTCTGCAATTTGCAAATTCTTTTGCTATGCAGGAATTCCTTTTCAATCTGCAAATTCTGTTTACTTTCATAAGATGTTGGAGACAGTTGGTCAATATGGATCAGGCTTAGTTGGCCCTTCATGTCAACTGATATCTGGTCGGTTTTTACAGGAGGAAGTTGCAACCATTAAGACTTACCTGGTTGAGTTGAAGGCCTCCTGGGCAATTACTGGTTGTTCTATACTGGTAGACAGTTGGAAGGATTCGGATGGTAGGACGTATATGAACTTTTTGGTTTCTTGTCCCCGTGGTGTGTACTTTGTATCTTCAGTCGATGCCACTGAAATAGTTGATGACCCTTCAAACTTGTTTAGAGTGCTTGATGGAGTGGTAGATGAGATTGGAGAGGAAAATGTGGTGCAGGTAGTTTCTTTGCTTCAACTCTCTAGTAGTTTTTAATCTTAATTATCCATGCCCTTGCAGTTAATTGTTTTTTTTAATTTCTCCATTATTTTCTTAGGTAATCACTGAGAATACTCCCAATTATAAAGTTGCTGGTAAAATGCTTGAGGAGAAGAGAAGACATTTATTCTGGACTCCATGTGCGACATATTGTATTGATCACATGCTTGAAGATTTTTTGAAATTGAGATCCGTGGAAGATTGCATGGAAAAGTGCCAAAAAATTACCAAATTTATCTACAATAGGAACTGGTTGTTAAATGTCATGAAGAACGAGTTCACCCAGGGGCTGGAACTTCTGAGACCCGCAGTTACTCAGAATGCCTCAAGCTTTGCTACTTTGCAGTGCTTGCTGGAGCACAGAGCTAGTCTACGGAGAATGTTTGTCTCCAATGAGTGGACTTCTAGTAGGTTTTCTAAATCTGGTGAGGGAAAAGAAGTGGAGATGATTGTATTACATACTTCATTTTGGAAGAAGGTGCAATATGTTTGTAAATCTGTGGAACCAATATTGGAAGTTCTTCAAAAAGTTGATTGTGTTCAAAGCTTGTCAATGGCATCTATATATAATGACATGTACAGAGCCAAGTTTGCTATAAAATCCATTCATGGTGATGATACCAGGAAATATGGACCATTCTGGAATGTGATAGATAGCAACTGGAGCTCTTTATTTTGCCACCCTTTACATATGGCTGCTTATTTCTTAAACCCATCATACAGATATCGTCCTGATTTTGTGGCGGTATGAAGATAACTCTTTGTTGTTGGTGCAAAATCATGATGGTCTCTTTTCTCAGCTACATTTCCTTTGTTTATGCAGCATTCAGAGGTGGTTCGTGGACTTAATGAATGCATAGTTCGGCTAGAGTCTGATAATTCCAGAAGGATTTCTGCATCTATGCAGGTATTGAATGGGTTATTTTATGGGCCTGTGTATTGTCCTTGCTTTTGTGTAATCTTCACTACTTGCATATTGGATGTCCCAGATTTCTGACTATAATTCAGCAAAGTCCGATTTTGGAACTGAGCTGGCTATTAGTACAAGAACAGAGCTTGATCCAGGTGATGGTAGCATTATCCTTCAGTATTAAATATTTGAAGTTATTGATTAATTTCCATTCCATGAGCAAAGTATTAAAAAACTGTTTTTCTTTTGTACAATAACTATAATATTGTTGCATCGTAGTCATCAGTTTCATTTTTTGCTTTAATAGCTGCATGGTGGCAGCAGCATGGAATCAGTTGCTTAGAGCTGCAACAAATAGCTGTTCGCATACTGAGTCAGACGTGTTCATCTTTGTGTTGTGAGCACAACTGGAGCCCATTTGATAAGGAACGCAGTCAAAGGCACAATACTTTCTCTCAGAGAAAAATGGCTGATTTGTTCTATGTTCACTATAACCTGCGACTTCGAGAACGCCAACTAAGAAAGCGATCTAATGACTCTATTTCTCTTGACCATATTTTTACGGAACATTTACTCGATGAGTGGATTATAGAACCCCAGAAACCAGGCATGCAAGAAGATGAGGTATGTGGTCATATTGTCTTCACGTGCAAAGAAATTCCATTATAGGCAAGCAACAGTAAGTGATCTTTTTGTTCCAATGGGCTGTATTCTTCAAACTCCATGGAGTGGATGGCGTCTTGTGTTTTTTTAAGTGTCAGGATTTTTTTTGGTTAAATTATAAATTTAGTTCTTGAACTTTTAGATTTGGGTCAAATAGATCCTTGAACTTTAAAAGTGTCAAATAGATTCCTCAACTTGCAAAAATCTTTATTAGATGCAAAATTGAAAGTTGTGAAAGATTTATTTGACGCAAACTTGAAGATTTAGGAACTAAATTCGTAATTTAACTTTTTTTTGTTTTTTTAATTTATTAATTTTTTATATAAATATTATAACTAAAGCATTGAAAGGCCTATGCATTGCATTATGCTCATAGCTCATCCCACTAATTTCGAAGTGGTTTTATCCATCCTAGAGTCAGCTCCAGGAAACGACTTTAAAGTTAAATTTTAAGTTTTCAACATGGGGTCAAGATTTTAGAGAGTATCTCCTAACATCCTAAGTGTTTTATCACTAGGTCTATTTACCCCTGGTTCAAGAGTCAAATTTCAAAATCAGTAGTCTGAAATTCTGGGCAGAATAAGTTCTTGTACACGTGGTTCATCGATGAACACATGGAAAGAGAAACTTGGGAAAGATGTTCTAGAATAGTTAAGTGAGTCTCAAGAGAGTGAACACAAACAATATGTGTGAGTGGGATGATTGTTAGAGTAGGTAGTTTTAGCAGTAGCAAGTCTTTCCATTTAGTACATACACAAGAGTGCAGATGCTTGATGGACTCATTCTATTTATTGGTTTTCATAAAAGCAGTCTCTTTCCCAAGCAGTTGCTTTTGCTTCATACGGACTGTCTCCGGGTTCTCGTGGTAAATCTGATTTGTAATACATAGCCTGTAATATGAAGTTCTGATCTAATCGTTCTTTTACTATATCCTCTGGCATCCTTGTGCAGTTAAAAACTCATTACTTTCATTATCTCAGGAAATCCTTTGTCCCGGAATGGAGCCACTTGATTCATATGAGAATGATTTGATTGACTATGAGGATGGTGCTTCAGAGGGCCGGAAGGGTTGTCTTCAACTGGTTAGTTTGACTGATGTAGAAACCTTGGATGTTGATCCTGCCAACGGAGGCGCTTCCACGGACAATGATGCCGATATTAAGTTCTACGACGACGAGCTAAGTGACTAATACAGGTATGCGGCTTAACCTGACACTATCAGTTATTGAAATGTGAATGAGTTGAGTTCATCAGCCATTATCTGGTTACCTGATTTATGGCATGAAATTATTTTTGTGTTTGTTCTCTATGACCTAAGTCAGCTTTAACCTGTAATGTGTGCTTGTGTAATTGTAGAAAAGTTCTACTTTCACTGAAATCCAAACAGAAAATTGCTTAAAGTAAGTTATCAGTTCTCTAATTCCTTGTGTTCTGACTTCTGACTGTAGAATAGATTCTATTCTAGTGTATATTCAATCCTATCGTGTTTGAAATAATGCTTGGAATAGGGTCAAGTTGCTGACGTCCCAACTTTGTATATACTAATTTTGGTACTTTTTGACCTGCTTGATTTTATGGTCTAAGTTCAAATATTTTCATAGTTGGATTTAGACATTTTTGCACCATGGTTCAGACTTTAGAGTGTTTTGTTGGTTAAACTTTGTATGATTCCGTGTGTTGGTTCATGAAAAAAAATTCGATTTTGAGCCAAAATGAGTGTAGGATTTTGAATCAAAAATTCAATTTTGATTCAAGATTAATTTCAATATTTATTTAAATTTAGGATTAAAATTGATCCACTGGAATAGATACAGGTATAAAGAGCAAAATGAGTGGACATATTAATTTAATTGATGTGGCTTAAATATTCATAAATGTATGATGGTTTGGAAGCGACAAGACAGCAACGAGTCCCCCACGGCTCAAGGTAATGTCTAATTGATTGTGCACCTACCATACTTCTTTATTGCCAACTTGAGCATAGTTCGATAAGTTTAGATATATATCCATCTCTCACCAAAAGGTCGTGGGTTCAAATCTTCTCACTCTAGAGGGTGAACTCAAAAAAAAAAAATTATGTAACTTTGAACTCAAGTTACCATATGTTGAATTTGCTTACCCTAATTTTACAAATTTGTCATTCTGAAAAGTAGGTATGAGCCGAAGTCAATTTAGTAAAAATAAAATAAAATGAAATGAGTGAATTCAGAATGCAATTTATTTGTCTATATGTCAAAGAATCTTGCAAATTATTTATTTAAGAAATTTAATAACAAATAATATATTAGCTGTTGGTTTAATTCTATAATAACGTTAACGTTGGCTTGTTTAGATTTTGTCGTAAGAAATGTAATTGAAAATTAATATGGTGATGTTGACTTGATGTTGACATTGTAACAATCTTTTTATATTCATCAATGACCATTTGAGCAATTTATCTTCACACTCTGACTAATAGTAAATGACATAATTGATTGCTCAACAAAAATCATATTGGTTTAAAAAGAAACTCCAAAATCCTTTTTTGTTTAGAAAAATCAAAACAATTGTTCAACGAAATTCATCAAATATATATCCAAATTTAACCAACACACCAATAATTCAAATTCAAACGGACACAATTTGAATGGTGTTTTCAATTTCGACTCACACTCCTGTTAAGTATTGTGTCCATCACTAAACTTGAAATTAAAAATTAATTATGCACCTAAATTTTAGATTATGCAAAATTGATATTTGGTTAAAATTATTCAAACTTCTATATTCTGAAGGGAAAAAAATCATTTATCATATTATTTTGCAATTTTTTTTTTTTTTTTTAAGAAACGCCATGACCCAAAAAAATGGTATTGTGGAAATGCATTTTTTTTGCATAAAGCAAAGGCAGAATATACAAGGAAAAGGAAAGAGAATGCGCTTACTAAATTTCAGGTCATTACAATTGGATCAATGTCAATACTAAATTCCCCCATGGGGTTTTTCTTCCTTCTCCTCATGGCAGAGGCTCTTGTGAATCCCCCAGACGAGACAGGTGAAGATATGCATCTGTTCCTGTGTATAATTCAATGACAACATCAGTCATAACCCCGAAAACGAGCATATCGACAATGTGAATGTGAAAGACGACGGTTAGAAATTATCGTTCCAAACTCAGATCAAGAAATTCAGGTGCACTTTTACTGCCATTGACTATACATACTTTCCATCAACTCCAAAATTGATGGAATCTAAAAGCCAACAGCTGAAAGCAATTAAAACATGCAAATACGTAGAACAATATGATAATTAATATCAATCTGAGATCTGGAAATGATTTTGGTTTAAACAGATATGAACAGGAAGGAAAGACCAATCGATGAAGGACCCTGAAGCCCTTTTTCTTTCGTTTCTCTAGTTGTATGAGAAACAATTTTGTTGCAATGAAATAGGTGAAGGGGTTGGATTTTGTGAGCTACTTGTACTGCACTTGAAAAATACTGAAATCCACTGGAAACTACTACTCACATAAATAAAAGAACCAGAATCTACTTACCATATCCTTCCATGGAGATCACTTGCAGATCCCCGCCAAAATAACGAGCGTACAGACGGCTTATCGGAAGGCCATAACCATATCCAGCCATTGTCACCAAATCTGCAGTTCCCAAGTCTGGATGTTCGTCCAGAGGGTTTTTGGCAGTGGTGTAAAGGTAAGTGAAAATTTTGGGAAGGCCACTTCGAGGTATGCCACCGCCCTCGTCTGATACCTACGAAGTTGGTCACATGTACACTTAATCAAAGACTGGATTTAGAAATGAAGTTTCTCGACGAATGACTTGGGTGATTCACAAGAGTAAAATACCTTAATAGTGACATCCTCAATTCCATCAGCAACTATGATTCTAACAGGAGGAGCAACTTTATCAGAATCCATGAAACGCTCTTGCACGGCACGTAACGAGTTCTTAACCAACTCAAATACCATAAGATGCAAGTGTGTTGGAACATAACTGGAAAAGTAAAAAAAAAAAATGAAAAGAATATACAAGTCCAAAACAAAACGGAGAGCAGTTGCCCAAATTCCCAATATCCCGTGCCCACAATTACCCGCTGTGACGAAAAGAGGCATAAATTTCAGCAGGACTCAAAACAGAAGAATAAAGTCTAGAAGAGTGAAGCATCAGAGTAAACAACACAGGAGTGAAGTCAGAACTTACGGAAATGTAAAATTGGGATCTCCATAGATTTTGATATTAGGAGCACTGCCATACTCACGTAAACAGATCGCACGAGCATCCTCACTGGCGCTCTGTGCTACCTTCACAGGGGACATTTTTGTGTGTATGTATCCTACACAGTCAGGAGGGGGATTGGGATTGTGTAATTCCACATGCTGCCCTGAGTTACAATCAAAATTTCATATACCACATGTTAAGCCTCCTCCAGAAACCATAAAATAATAGCATATTTTGAATATTCCCCTTCCCCTTTCAAAGAAAACTTAAAAATACATAGATACAGATCGAGATGCGGGACTTCCAACTAAGGCACATGAAATTTGACTAACCAATGAGCATGCGAATCCCAATTCTTGACATGTAAAAGCGATCCAAAAACTGATGAATCTCATGAAGATCTTGATGCCCAATATTATTTAGACTCAGGCCTTTCTTCAGCTGTTGAACACCTAAAGCCATCATCGGTACCACGTTGTTATGTCTCACCTTAATTGCCTTTATCATTTGTGTAAACTCCTTTTCATCATCTGAGCTCTTTATCTCGAGAAAGGACCGAAGGTCACGGAAAGAATCCAAATACCAGTCGCGAACCTAATAAAAATTTTAAAGAAAAGTAAATGCGCGCCCCTGAAAACCTGAAAAACAACTTCAAATAAAGGTAAATGGTCGTGCCCAAAATTATTTAAACAGAATTCTGCCTTTACATACACCATGAAGCTCAAATAAGAAACTAATGGGCTACAGTTTAGAAAACTGGTTCAAAAACAGTTTTCTGTTTTCGTAGAGTGATTAAATAACTTATAACAGTTTGCATTATTGTGCACATTGAAATCACTGTTCACAAGAATGTGATTTGAGATGAAAAATAAGTTCATTTTTCTGAAACATAGGCCTTTTTCTAGAACAAATCTTTAAAAACAATTACCCAAAAACATTTTTCCACAACTTTTATTGTAAAAAGCTGAAAACTGTTTTGAAGACAGTTCCCAACCAATCCGTAAAACATCTAAACATTTCATTGTGCATGGGTTTCCTGAGGCAAAACATGTCCCAAATATAGCCTTCATATAAAATGCAACAAAGATGTTTAAATCAATAGCAATGAATAGAATTAAATAATGGCACAAAATTTGGCTCATAAAGATGCACAAAATTTGGCACAAAATTAAATAATGGCACAAAATTTGGCTAATAAATCGTACATGAACGGATATTGCCTGTAGCCCAAAAAGAAGCACATCCTAAATTGGAAATTTCAAACAAACAAATAAATTGCCAACAGAGAAAGGGGCTGACGAATTTTCAGAAAATGTACAAGAAACGAAACGAATGATCAGAAATCACAACGAGAAGCCAAAATGAGGTGAAATGAAGAAACCTTCTCTGCCAGAAACAAAGACATTATATCCATTTACGAGATTCCAAATTACTCACAGCCAGAAAATCCTCATAGATTCGACAATTAAAAAGAACCCACAACCAATTTAGGGAAATGCAAAGCAGACAAAAGGGGGAAAAAAAGACCTTCAAAACAGCAGGTTTTACAGAGAGGCCATAGGGAAGATTCTCGAGTTCAATAGCTCTCCTGGCAATCCGAATGGGAAGCTCCTTGTGAAGAAACTGAGCAGAAATGAGCAAATTCTTGGCAGTCGGCTTCAATCCAAACTCCATCATGTATCTCAAGCTAACCCCCGTCTGTTTCATACAACCCCATTTCTGGACCTCGTCGATCAGGCTCTTGGGGAAGGTCTCACAGAGTTTCTTAGCCGCCATGGCTCAAAGAGGGAGCCCAGAAAGGAAAACCCACAAAGGAAATGGATGAAAGAACCGGCATGCAAGCCAAGAACTCGAGGCCAAACAAGAAGAAGACGAGTTTCGAGGGAGTTCTTCAAGTGAACGACTCTGTTTTATTTGCTTCTTGTGCTTGAAATTTCCTTGTCTAGAGAGGTAATAACGAGGCTGTTGCTTTTCTTCCTCGCCCTCCAATTCCACATAGAGTTTTTTAGGGTTGGAATTTTAATCAGATCATACTCATGGATGCAACTGAAACGGGTAAATTGATTGAATCCGATTGGGATTGTTTTGTTAATTTTTCCAATTTATTGTGTTTATTATCAAAAAATAGAAATACCTATTTTTTTTCCTTTTTTCTTTTTTTTTTTGAAAAAATAAATAATAATTTATTATTTTCATATATACAGTTTGTTTAGTACGGTGTGTTTGGTTGGTAATTGGAAAATAATAGATTCAACAAAAATAGAGTTGTATTTCATATGATAACACATATTTTATTCACTAACTTATTTTCGAATTGACAAAATGACAGTAATTACAAACTAAATATTTAATTTATCTCAAATATTATTAATTACTTTATTAACATCTTTTATATTATAAATTTTATACCATAATTATTTTTACCCGTTTTAATTTTATACAAAAATAAAATGAATGTTTAACATAAAATAATATATTTATTTTAGTGTAATTCTTTAATTTCTTACATTTAAAATTTGAAAAAACTGAAAAATATAAATATATATATATATATTTTATAATATTCACTTAATCCATTTGATATCATGAATTTGAAAATAAAAATAGAATATGCCTCAATTTTTACTACTAAACTTGACGTATTTAACATTTTTTTATCAATAACTTTTAATTTCGTTGAAATGAAAATTCTTACTTTGATAGTGTTGAAATTTTTATTATCGCCTACATGCACCCACCATGAGTACTTAAAAAAATTACATACACCCACTAATTTCAATTGCCCAAGTTTATCAAATATTTTTCTTTACTTTTTTATTAACTGAAAATTGTTAAATAATTAATTAAAAAAAAAGAAATGATGAATAGAAAGTGATTAATTAAAAAAGAAAAAAATACAATCACAAAAAATTATATTTGAACTTAGCTACAAATCAATAAGCTAAAACACACCTAATTTCGAAAAAATAAAACTCAAACTTAACTAAGAAACATTTAACCTAATTCTAAGAACTAGACTCACAAAATAGTCCTATACAACTATGAATGCTTATAATGAATAACAAAAAAATTAAAAAAAAAGATAATTCAACTAATTAAAAATTATATTTAACATAATTAAGACCGCTCAAATGGTCAGACACCATTAATTTGAGTATAGCTCAATGATTAAGACATAACTATTCGATAAAAAATCGTGAGTTCGAATCCTCATCTCCACATATTGTTGAACTCAAAAGAAAAAAAAAAGGTTAGAAGCTACATTTCTCTTTTATAGTTCAACAAGTTGTAGGTTTGAATATTATTTTCCTCATGTGTAGTAATGCATTATACTTTTAAAAAAATAAATTAATTAGAATATACATTACTTATTTAAATTTACTATTGACTTTTTTTTTGAATTCAAATTTACTATTGACTCACCCAACTAAATATAGGGGTAAAAAAGTGTTGGGAATAACAATACGGGATGCGGAAAATCCCCTGAGGCCTAAACTTCAGTAGCCTAATAGTATTTCCCTTCCACAGTTAAGTGCAACAAAAAGAACACACAACAATAAATGAACCACGAAAGTAAAAGATTAAGGGTAAGGAAATTTAGACACAAAAGATTTATACTGGTTCACCCCAACGAGAACGGGGCTACGTCCAGTT
>JAOANK020000056.1:2417982-2431451 GCA_026257165.2 Telfairia occidentalis | reverse complement strand
ATATGCTGCTGATTTGATTAAAGTACTGGAGGGTGCGGATCAGCTTGTGCCTCCTGAGTTGCGAGATATGGCCATGCGTGGTGGGCCGGGTTTTGGGAAGGATAGGGGTGGTATGGGTCGTTTTGATGCAGTTATGGGTGGCGGTCGCTGGGATTCTGGAGGCCGAGGAGGCATGAGAGATGGAGCGTTTGGTGGTCGCGGTGGTGCGAGGGATGGAGGCTTTGGTGGTCGTGGTGGGATGAGAGATGGTGGGTTTGGTGGTCGCGGTAACATGAGGGATGGTAGTGCTGGTGGACGTGGTGGGAGAGGCGATTTCTTTTCTGCGCGAGGTAACAGAGGACGGGGCTTTGGTGGCCCTCCTGGAGGTCATGTTGGTTGGGGTAGGGGTGATCGTGGTGGCCCACATGATAGGCACAACAGTGTGGATGGACGCGGACGTGGGCGTGGGCAGGGTCGATTTGATAGCAGAAGAGACTTCTCTAATAGGAGTAGAGGCAGAAGTTACAGTCGTAGCCCTGAAAGAGTCCGAACTTGGGGTTACAGCCGAAGTCGAAGTCGCAGTGGTAGCCGTAGTCGTAGCAGTAGAAGCTGGAGTCGGAGTAGGAGCCGTAGCAAGAGCAGGAGTCGGAGTTGGTCACGCCGTTATAGCCGAAGCAGAAGCCGTAGCCGTAGTCGTAGTCGTAGTCATGATAATTACGAGCGATCACGTGAGCAAAACTTTGATAAAAAAGACGACCTACCTCCCGAATCAGTAACTACTACAACTCCTGGCACACAAAAGAACGCGTTCGAAGAAAGAGAAGATGCAAGGCAGCTTCCTCCAGCGTCCGGGAACAATGTCGAACCAGCGAACCCAGAACATGGTGCAGACACGAGTGATCAAATTGTTGATGCAGCACCTCAAGTAATATGAATGTTTCTATCTTCTTTTGGTTTTGTAGATGATGGCCGGCTTTGAGTAACTTGAGTGGGAACTATTGATATTCCCAATCAAATATCTTTCTAAAATTTTCTTGCCGGGAAAAATCTAACCATATGAAGGTAGAGAAAAACGGGTGTTTGGGGAATGTTTACAATTGTTGACAATGGTGTATGAATATGCTGTGTTCGCAATTAGCATAATTTAATTCATAGGGTTCTCAACAACATTATTTTGAACAACGTTATATCACGTTTCCATGCAACGGAGGAAATGCATTGTAAACTTGCCAATATTATTCGATGCGTCTTATAAGCATTTTTGTAAGAAAATGAGTTAAATACTTTGTCTGAAAATATTTTAAATATTTTTTTTTTATTTGTATTTAGAATTTTCCAAACTACTTTATTATTAGAAATGAAGAAAAACACTTTTCAAAATGTTAACCAAGTACTACTCATTAAAAAAAAAAAAAACTCATCAGAGCCATCGTTCTTTTTGTGTAGAAAAAGCTGATAAAAGCTTATTCCACTTTCAATAATGATTTGATTGTTATATATGGTGTTTTTTTGAAGGTCAGTGGCTGTGTGCAGGTTTAATGTTAACGTTATGCATCTATTGGAATAATTTTGGTTAAACATGTGAACTATTTGCCTGAAGATTGGAAAGTGGGTTAAATTAATGACCCTTTTATCTTGAAACTTTTGTACATTCAAGAGCATTAATTATGACATTAATCACATTATCATGCAATTATTGACAAAACCATTCTTTCTGGCAGCAAATAGTATCCAACATTTAGGATTAGTAACTTCTTGATCTACCTATTTTTCCTTGGCTTGTTGCAACCTTTTCTTGACATTAGCAATGGTGGTCTTATTTATTGGCTTGAGAGTGGTGTGTTATGTACAAAGGTCCATTGTTTGTCACAACTATTTTCGGTATTATAATCGTGCAATTATATTTTTTTTAGATAAAATACGTCCTTTTTTAATATGAGAGCAAGACCTGGTGAAGTAGTTAGTACAAACTAAGGACATTTTCTTTGAATAAAGCCATCATTGATCACTTAACTATGACCATTCTTTGTTATAAGAATAACCTTTAGTAGTAAAGAAAAGTTAACAACTTTTGAATAGAAAATTCAAGTGAAGCTTTTAACAATTATCATACTTTAGAATGAATTTGTTGGCAATGATGATCTTCATTTTCAACTGAAAGTGTTCGTGGTCGAAAGATTAATAAGCTTAATGAGCTTGGTTGCCTTTAAGAGTCATCCCAAACAGATGATGAGCTTTTTTTTGTAGAATATAAAGAGCTAAGTTCTCATTTAAAGTATGACATTGTGAAGAATCTTTTATATGGAGTGATAACATGATCGGTATCAAACTATTTAAAATCTTTAATGGTTTGTTATAATCTTTGTTGAGCTATTCCATGAATTCGAACGTGGTTGAGCCACATTTATTGCGTCTATGCTTCACATTGGCTAGGAATTCTATGGCAGGATTCTTCTCTGTGGAGTGAAAAATGACTCTTAAGTATTTGCATAGGCATTGTTTACCCTATGATCTATGTGTGATAGCATATTGATTGAAAGCATGTAGAAGTTAAGCCAATTCTCGAATCTTTCACCAAGTAGTCTCTAGTTACTTATAAATAAAACAAAAAGGACAGATATCACAAAATAAACTCTGCAATCTTTTAGACAATTTGAGCATTTGAATTCCCGCCTCCACATACTGTAGAACTAAAAAAAAAAACTTTTATTCTCCGTTGGATTTCCATTAACAAAAATCACATCATGAGCAGCATGTCATACATTACCAGCATCAAAATACCCTTATTATCCTCATACCTGAACATCCTTAGATTACTTCAATATTGAAGATTCTATAAAAACTAAACCCACAAGATTTCAGAGTTGAATAATGGATTTCTTGTCTTCCTTTTACACAATTAAATGAAAATTGTAGACGGGGATAATTCAATAATTTACGATAAAATGGATGTTTTCATTAAAAAAGTTGTAGAAAGGGGATATCGCTGAAGATACACGTACACAAGGAAATGCAAAAATAACCTCCAAAGATTACTTTCATCATCAGCCATCTTATTTTCCTACAATTTGTGAAGTTCCAATGGAGTCCTTTAAATAAACATCAAGAACTTTGGGAGAATTTTCGACCTGACAGTCTCTCAGATTCGTATAGAATATGGTTTATAAGTCCCCTTGCCGCACTGCATACAAACAATATGCACAGAAATATTAGTGTCTAGCTTATGAAGTTCAAATCACAAAATATCATTTTAATCTCTTTTAGCTTGGGTTTGGGAGGATGGCTTTCCTACTTAAATCTTGTACATATTTCTTTTTACCATATAGTTTCTTCTGTGAAAGAGAAGAAAAGAAACAAGACCGCAAAAAGCAGCAGTCATAAGACATACTCATCTTTCAACTTTTGAATCTTCTCCGGATCAGTCTCATGCATGTTCTTTCTGAATTGTTGCCTCACCATACCAACAACAAGATCGGTGTTATGTTGCTGCAAAAAATTGATAGGATCCAAGTTGAACAGGTAAAAAGGGACGAATGTTAAATTCTCCACAACTTCCTATAATGTGGTTAATTTGAAATGCGAGCACAAAAAATTTTAGATTGAAACATCACTACAACTTGGTTCAGCACAAAGAAAGGCTACAGTCAGGATAGAGGAAGTATTAATATCACAACAACATGAAATGCATCATGAGTCTTCCAATCAGTTCTAACTTTGTAGCATGTGCTTAAATCAATAGGATCTCCTATAAACCTATTTGCTAATGAGATTCTGAACTGCACTACAGGTGTTTGATTAGCCTCGTCTAAATACAGAGAGTCAGTAGTATTCAATTAGGCCAAGAATTTCAAGTTGTAATGTATGTTTCCTGACAAACAAATCTTTACAAGTTAGCAAAAACACAATATTAACTTCTTAAGAGTACCATACAAGATACATATATAGTCTTCCATTGTACCGCCCACATTAGCACAACTCAACTGGTTAAGGTATTATACCTCTATTCTAAAGATCAAATGTTTAAATTTTCACTCCTACATTGTTGAACTAAGAACATAGTCTTCCATTACACCAACTCTCTTGAACACTATTGCCATCAACGAATATGCACCGAAAGTAGTTCATAGATAACAATCTATCCTTTGACAATACTTCACTTCCACAAGCAATAAATATATCACCTTCATCCCGACTCTTCTCAAGAAATGCTTTACACCTAGGCATTTTCCTATGAAGCAAAAACATAAGCTTGGGGGGCAAGTAGCAGAAAGTGCAAACAGAATAAATATTATGATGCAGCCAACTGTTTTTGGATAAAAGATGCAGCTGATTGTTCGATTCCTAAAAAGAGATTTTAACCAACTAATATGAATGACCGAGAACATAAGTTGTCACATATATCACTGTGCTGCAAGGTTGTTATGTCGTTCTACAAGATTTGATGTGCAGTAGAGGAAAAAATTGCAAGTACAGCATTAAGTAAATGAACTCATTGCTCTGGTAATTGCAATTAACCAAGTGAGGTGTTCTAGTGTGTTGAAGGCTGTAATCAACAATGACACATTAAACTTTAACTTTTCACTTCTCGTGGACTCACTAACCATTCTAAATTATTCAAATGCAAAATCATTAGAGTCATAACAGTTGTTTGGAACCATTAGTTTAGATAAAATAAAGGGAACATCCATACCTGATGACCGATATATTTGGCTCTTCGAAGGCACTCACGGTAAAGCTACAGTGAAAAAAACATGGAAGGTCAACAAAGTAAGAAGAGGAAACTACATTGCCAAAAGAAGAGGAGGGAACCAACCCTAATGACATTATTCGCAAGCTCGGGAGGTAGAGCAGTCTGTAGAGATGGCATTTCCGCTCTTTTCCCACCTATTGATATTGATATTTATCAAAATGATTAATTCAGCTGCAAAGAGAAACTACCAAAGAATTAGGAAAACGTGGATCAAACGGAAAGAAGCAACATATCCATCAAATTGTAGATCAGGGCTAAGATGAAAGGACTTTTAAAAAGTGGGTACAAATGATATACAATCCAAGCTTGATCAGCTCCAAAACGGTCTCTAATATTTAACAAAATCAAAGGATAAAGAACTGATAAAACAGGCTTATTCTCATGGATCTCTGCACTCTAGTGGGATTGGGAAGGCCCTCCTTTCTAGCTCACGAAGTAGAGGCAACCTAACCTAACGTCGAAAATCATTATGGGTACTAAAGATTGATCTTTCTAGAATCGAAACCCTAAATTTCTATGCGTCTTAGCTACTGCAGACATCAAATGATAAAATGCGGATAATGAACACCACTATTAATGCATTGAAATGCCAATATAAGGAAAATCAACACAAAAAAAGAATGCAAAATTTACAGATAGATGATCAGATACCTTCTCTTGGTGGCTTGTGGCGCGCTCGGCAGTGGAGAGGTAGAGGGGAAAGAAAAATGGCGATGACGGTCGGGCGTGCCGGCCAGCGGAAGCGTCAGCAACAGAGGGAAATAAGAGAGAAGCAAAGAATCAAGGATTGAAATATACCGTAAACCAAAATTATTTGCATTATTAATTAAGTTTCCTTTTACTTTTTAAATTAAAGAATGTTACTATTCCATATTTTACATATTTTCTTGAATATTTATTCAAATATTAAAAATATCAATTTAACATATAGAATCTTCAAAGTATATATATATTTTTTAAAAGTTCAACAACAAGTGGGGGTGTGAGATTCAAATCTATAACTTTTTGATCAAAGAAATATGATTTTAATCAATTGAACTATACTCGATTTGAATTTCTTTTTTGAATTCAACAACAGGTGGAAATGAAAATTCGAACAAGATTAAAAAAAAAAACATGCCTCAACCAATGCTTCGGTTGACTTGAAACCTCAAGTTTACTGATATTTTAATAATCAGAAAAGAAAGAAATCAAGATAGTAACGGTGGTGGTATGTTGTATGTGGGAAGCAAAGAAATAGAGGGTAGTTTATTTATTTATTTATACATCATTATAAAAATATAATTGTGAAATAATAATTTTCATTTCTTTTATTTTGAGCCTACAATTAAACAATAAACTTTACTTTTCACTAATTTGAAATTTATTAATATTTATTGCGTCCCAAACAAATTTAAGAATTTCAAATCATTTTTATCTTTTAAAATTCTAGAATTCAAAATCATTTCTTTTCAATTTTAAAGTAGAAGAAGATTAACACATTTTTATCTAAAGGAAAATCATCACCACAGAGTATAATTGGTCTGCTTTGTCTCTACTTTTCTAAAAGTAAAATAGAAATTGAGCCAACTATATTTGAAACTTAAACAAACTAACTCATTTGTTGGTTTGGAGTTAATGATAAGTTAGAATTAGGATTTTGCGATGGGTTAAAAATTTATTTTAAATAATATTCTATATAATTAAAAATTAATTAGTTTGATTTTCAATTTGTTGAATTGAAACCGAAGCAATCCATGTGGTACAATTTATGTAAATCATTGGAGTCACAATATTTATCGTCACCCCATAAGTTACCATAATTTTTTAATTTAGTCTAAAATTTGTATCCATTTATTTTTCAACTTACAAATTTTTTTAAATCATAGCATTAAACTTTGAATTATGCATTTGCTCAATATTTTACAATAATATCATTTGAGTTCAAGGTGATGAATATGCATTCTTTTGATTTCAACAACATATATGAGTAAAGATTTAAATCTCCAACCTTTTAATCAACGGTATATGTCTAGATCAATTAAGTTATGTTCAAATTCACTGATGAATATTAATTCTTTTGTTAAGACAATACTTAACCTCTAAACTTTGAATATTATGTTCGTTTAATATTTGAATTTCTAAAAACTCTTTTTAATCTTTGCCATTAATACTATTGATGAAACGTTGAGATTATAGGTAAGTTACTGTATATTTAAATCAATGGAATATTTAGATTATAAAAAAAACATCATCGATCATTTATCAACAAATTCTAACATTCTGTGAAAATTATTGAAAAAATCAACGAATAAAAGGATGTAGTTAATTTTTTTAATAGATTATACAAAAATTGAAAAAATATCCCAACATTAGGAATTAACTTATGCATTTAGCGTGGTTAGTTTTGGTAATATCGAGTCTCAAATTTCACAGTGTTTATTAACCATAATAATGTTCACTTTTCTCGAATTTTTGATGTTGCCTGAAGTTAAATGAATGACATTTGGTTGATGAATCTCTTTATTCAAATAAAGATCTTTTTGCTGTGGACTAATCAGCCTCACCTGTTATACATATACATTAGTTTATATGCAACTTCTTCCTATACAAGGGTTATCATTTAAGGCTATACAATTTCTGGAAACCTGATGTTGAATACCACATGGACAAACTCGAGTTCAAGACTTCCTACACATGCAAAAGAATAGTTTCATCAAACCGAATCCCGAAGGTTAAGAACCTGCATAGTGTAAAAGTGAAAGCTATAGTTAATCATCCAATGTAATATGTAATGCATAAAAGAAAATCGATCTCTTAAGCACATTCACTTTAGTTTGACTAACGTTTCCATGTTTGATACTTGTTAGTACAATAAATATGTGTTAAGTACTAGTGTAGAAAGTAAATATAGATTCAAACATTTGTTAGGTTCATATCAAACACTTGTTTAAAAATAGTTAAAAGACACAAATAGTAATATATGACTCAAATAATAAAATTTGAGAAAGACATCAAAAGAAAATTGATGTACAACCAATCATCTCGTGTAATATGTAATGCATAAAAAGAAAATTGATCTCCTAAGAAGCACATACACTTTAGTTTGACTAACGGTTCCATATCCTACACTTGTTAGTACAATATATATGTGTTAAATACTAAGGTAGAAATTAAATATAGATCCAACATTTATTAGGCACATGCTATACACTTGTTTAAGCATAATTAAAAGACACAAATAGTAATATATGATTCAAATAATAAAATTTGAGAGCAAAAGACATCAAACTCATTTTCTAAGAATATAAATGCATAAACTTAATGATTTTAATTTTCCTTCCTACCTAAAAATGATATATATTTTTGAAAATTTATAATTGAATAAATTTGTTCTTGCCGTGTCCATGTCCTAGGTTTTTAAAAAATTACTTGTCATCATGTGTTATCTATGTCTCATGTCGTATCCGTACTGAGCGTATCTCCAAATACTTTTAACCATGATGCACTTAAAAAAACAGATATAAAAGAAGTATAAGGATGTATTCATGCAGATATCAACAGATCACAGGCATGTGAGTGTGCAAACCGCAAAAGATCAGTAAAAATTCCTACGAGAAGATTCATCGAGAGGCTTGCCTTAGTATTCAGCTCTCAGCAGATTATGGAATGTTTCAGGAGAGATATTAGCTATGAACTTCACCTTTCCACAAAATTTCTGAAGGCAAGGGATGCTATTACTCAAGTGGCTTCTCAAATTACTCAAGTGGCTTCTCAAGATGTAGAGAGAATTGTAAAAATCATTGCAACATCGCAACCACTCTGAATTAAAAACTGCTGCTGCCAAAAATGGAACTGAAAGGAACAACTGCAGGAACCTGCTGGGGAGGCCAGTCAACAGACCCTTCTTTTGGAATATATTCACCAATAACACCATCAGCAATTGGAGAATATGGTTTTCTTACTTTCATTAGCATCATTTCCTGAATTATATAGTAAAGATTTTAGTTTACTATACAATCGCAACTCGTCTTACATATTAAATAAAAATTTCCTTTCTGTGGATGTTATTACCCTAAAAATCTTATTTAGTCAAGAGTGCAACTACTTCGCTTTTTCCAATTTTCTAGATTATTCTCAATTCAATGAAAACGTATATTCTATTGAACACTAGAAAAAGTCAAATTTTTTTCCATGGTTTAGCAGCCTGTTGGTCAAATTTATCCCTGCAGTTTTAGTTTCTTTTAATTGAACCCTAAATTTAAGCAAGTGGCTATATTAATACATGTTACTTATTTTTTGATCTATTGCTAGCTAGGAACTTTCTTGTGGTTAGATAAGACTCCGTTTGAGGTGCTGAATTTTTGTGGCTATATCAAATATTTATTTTGGCTGAATTTGGGTGTATGGTGCTGGATTTGGACATTTATGGGCTACTTGATTTTATGGCTTGCGTTGACTGTTTTTTTTTTTGGTTGGGTTTGGACTTCTTGTATAACTGAATTTTATGTACTTTGCCTTAGATTTTGGTTGATTTGTTAGTTGGCTTTTGGTCAATTTTCAGACTTGGTTTTAAGAAGAGTATGAATTTCAAGTATACAGAAAAAAAATGAGTTCTTTTTCCTTATCTAGAGCCTAAGATTTCCAATCATAATTGAATCACATGTGTAAGCCAAGAATTTAATGGAATAGTAGAATCACCAACCCAAGGTCCTACAGCCTAGCAAATAATGAATGCAAGTGTATTGGGTTCCAAACACTTCAATTACAAGAAATTGACCTGATGTTGCAAAGCATACCAATCCATAATAAAGGATGTTAACTAAGAAAAGAAGTTTCGCACCAGTAGATATTAATAAACAAAAATTGGTATTATGGAATAGGGTTCTAGGATAATGCAAACCTTTGGCTGGTTTTGTCCGTAGGTGTTCATTGCAAGCTCAATTGAGGAGTAAACTCGAAGAGCCTGGTCACTTCCTCGGCCACAGTTCACAACATAAGCATGCTCTTTCGACTCAGTTGATCGCGCTTGCAAATAAAGGATGAGACGAGAAGGTGGAGATTTTGGATGGTCTTTCTTTCCATGCGACAATTCCATTGTCACAAGGTCACCCCACAAAACATCCCATAATACTGAACATGGATCTTTAGCTGGGCTGAACTTCCTCTGAGCAATGATGGTGGAAGGTTGCTGTAAAACGAAAAAAGGATATGCTTTGCAAGTAATTATCATGTCCAGCATAGAGAAGGACCAGAAAGGATTTCAATATTAGCTAGCTTACTTGCATCAATATGACTCTTCTATGAGTGACAACAAGTATTTTTCCTTTCGGAAGTAAAAAATGATCTTCATAAGCATCTGATAATGCAAACTTTCCACGCACTTTAAATAAATCAACCTGTACAGAAAATGAACCTGATTCTGCCAGCTGCAATATAACCTTCACCCAGGAAAAAGAAAAGTTGATTAGTGTCGCAAGCAGACAACTGGAAAGTCATCAAGAAAAAAACTTAAAAAGATTTGACCAGTTTACATGGATATTCCACAAGGATAGAAACCAACGAGAATAATGATAAAGTATGCAAATTAGAAAGACCTCTCAATCTTAAGAAATCTCCAATAGCCTAGTTTAATTGCTTTATTAAAAATTTCGACAGCTTAGAACATTCATACTGCCAATTTACATGGATATTCCACAAGGATAGAAACCAACGAGAATAATGATAGAGTACGCAAACTAGAAAGGCCTCTCAGGAAGCTTATCTATGTTTTCCTACCTTCGTCCTTACATCAATGTTGTAGTAGGCATTGTAATTCAGTTCATGAACATTCCTACAAAAAATTCTATCAGAATCTTTGGGTGCTTAGAAATGACACTAGAGGTAAGGGTCTTTTCTTCTTACAACCCACTAGACGAATTATTGACTTAATTCTAAGGAAGATTGGGCTAGTTCGACAATTGATAGATGATACACATTACACATATGTTTGGGGTTACTTGGTAACATTGCAGAGCAAGAAACAGTGAGATCAATGTTGAAATTGAATTCCTACGAATGAATCTATGAAGGTGTTCCTCGACAATCAAGTTTCCATCAATATTTCTACTACCGAACTAGCAACAACCAATTAGTTCAGTAAAGTATCTTGCTGACGTGCATTAGTCTATGTATGCATAATTGATTGTCAAACTCCAGAGACCAGCTAAATGGTACCTGTCCTTGTGCCTTATAATTGTCATATGGTCGAAGCAAGTTATCACCACTAATTACACGAGGCAGCCTCCTTCGTAAAAGTTGCTCATCCGAAGTGATAGCAGATGCTATCTTCATTCTCACAGCATTGGCACCTTCGGTAGTTTTTGATAGAAGATCTAAAACTCCACTCACTGGCTGTGCAGCTGCACCTATGATTCCTTTTCCAACACCCTGAACAAAGCCCTCAACGCCGGACGTTTTTGCACCTTCAAGAGGCTTTGTTAATATACCAGTGACTCCTCTGAATAGGCCCTTGGCCAGTGCTCCACCTCCTTCTCGGATAACATCACCCAAATCTTCTACACCCTTACTCTCCTGCAAAACAAATATATTAGTCAACATGTCAGATTTTCAGGAAAAATAAATCCTGAAAACGTGGAATTTATATGCAATGATTAAACTGCAGGTGAAGACAATATACTCGAACAAAATTTTATGCACGTGCTTGTTCTAATTTTGTTATAAGAAACCCCGACTAATTTGTAATTTAGCTCTACCAGAATTTTTATTCGACGCAAAGCACAGTTTTGCTGACTGATTATTATTCTCTACTAATACAAAAATTATTTATTCAAGGTTCAATTAGTTTCTACCTCACACTGACACATTGCAGACAGCTAGATAGCTAGCAAGACACCATTTAGGCAGGATTTGCTGAATAAGTCAAACGTTTTGGTTTTAATTTAATGCGTTTGCATAATGTAGGATGCTCATGCATGTTTGCAGTCCAATACTACCTGGTGGAATGCCGAAGTAACCTATGAAAGTTTGCAGACAATTCCCGGGTTTTTGCTTCCTTCCAAAAAGAGCATCCAGGTAACGAGGACACTCATTTCTAAGCAGACAAGAAGCTGTCCCTTGATGTCTATATTTTTTTATAAGTAGCAGTGCTTCGAATAAGCAGCACTGTTTTTATTTTTTAATAATAAAAAAACAGCTATAACATTTTTACACACCTGTCTCTGACGGCTTTGTATGAACTTCTTGTCCATCGATAAGGCAGCCACACCTTTACTCATATGCCCAAGTGCACTACTCGCATTACCCAGTATGTCTACACCTGATAGAAGTTGAAGAGGTTGGCTAAGGAGATCCTTCCGAATACTTGATATAGCATTACTGACCATTGAACTCTGCCTCATGCAGACATTCTCACGAAATCTTTGATTTATTCTGATCTGATAAAAATAAGGTCAAGAGCTAAGTTTGCAGATATATAAATCTGAAAAAGGAATTTGAAGCCTGAGAAGTTATAGTCAAGATCAAAATATTGATATCGATATCAAGATTTTAATTTTAATATATTGACATATTGACGGATAGTTTAGCTTTAAGGTGCGTTGGGTTAGTGATCTAACAACAAAAATTTGAAAACGAGAGATCCAATAAAAATAGAGTTGTATTTTTTTTTCAGATCTGCATTTGGTATCATATTTAGAAATTGGATCTCAATTTAAAAATTTATTCAAAGTGAGTTTAATAATATATTCATGAATAATAAAGAAATTATTACTCATTAAATATTTAGCTCAATCTCAAATATTATTAATTAGTTTATTAATATATTTTATGTTATAAATTTTGTATAATTAACATTGTACAACATTATGTAATTTATAATATATTATGTTAAATATGTTCTAATTTTTACAAAATTAAAATGAGTTTATAACATGAAATAATATATTTATTAGAGTTGTTCCTTTTTTTGGTGTAGCTCTGCATTTTTTATTTTCAAATTTTATCTGAAAATACTGAAAACATAAAAATGTTGTTTTTAGAATTTCTACTACTTAGATTACAGAATTCACAAACCATTTTCAGAAACAAACTTATAAAACAAATATTCACTTAATCAAAATATGAAAACAAGAAATAAAATTTAAATTGTGTACCAAACATGCCCTTAATCCTTAGTTATAATTAAAAAATCACAATAAACCAAAATCGTAGCCGCACTTGTAGGGTAGTTTAATAAATAAAAGATAACCAAATCAGTTCACAAGTGTTGAGAATACATTTAATCCAACAAAATACACTCAATCCAACAGAATACGTCTTTATTTAGATAACATAATCATCTCCCATAATCTTATTGCTAAGCTGGCCAATTCGGGAGGGCCAACCTTCTCTCCTATCGTACAAAAAATACAGAAAAAGTTATTCACATCATAAAATAAGTTGTTCTTACCTACTTGTACTCTACCCATCTTACTCGTAAGTAACTCTTAGCAGTTACTATCCTAAGTGAACTAGATGTTAGATTTCTTTCCTTTTCAGCCTATTTAGTGTACACATTTGTAAGTGGCGATCTGACACATGACCAGCATAATCCCAAGAAAGCTACATCTTTCTCCACCTAACACTCACCTTAAGGTTAAAATATATCTCTAATGCATCATCTATAGGATGTGGAGAAACCTGTCATGATATGTATATATATATATGTGTTATTATGTATTTGTCCTTAATAGTAATTGTACATCCTTTAAGGTTAGATTAG
>JAOANK020000056.1:2378838-2398651 GCA_026257165.2 Telfairia occidentalis | reverse complement strand
GAACACTGAAATACTTCTTAGGTATTGAAGTGATGAGAAGTAAGAAAGACATCTTTCTGTCACAACGTAAATATGTGCTTGACATGTTATTTGAGACTGGATAAATGGGGGCCAAACCATGTAGTACTTCGATGACACCGAATTTGCAGTTTACCAAAGATGGAGAATTATTTAAAGATCCTGAGAGATACAGAAGATTGGTTGGAAAGTTGAATTATCTAACAGTAACCAGACCAGACATTGGTTATTCAGTAAGTATTGTAAGTCAATATATGTCTTCACCTACAGTAGATCATTGGGCTGCTGTAGATCAAATTTTGTGCTATCTAAAAGCTGTACTTGGATGTCGAATCCTATATACAAATCACGGTCATATGAGAGTGGAGTGCTTTTCAGATACTGATTGGGCTGGTTCTCGAGAAGATAGAAGATCAACTTCTGGATATTGTGTCTTTATAGAAGGCAATTTGGTCTCATGAAAAGGTGAAAAAAAGAATGTGGTCTCACGTTCAAGTGCTGAGCCAGAATATAGAGCCATGACACAGTCTGTGTGTGAAATAGTATGGATACAACAACTCCTAATTGAAATGGGCTTTAGCATTACGATGCCAACAAAATTGTGGTGTGATAACCAAACTGCACTTCACATTACCTCTAATCCAGTATTTCATGAGAAGACTAAACACATTGAAGTGGACTGTCATTTTATTCGTGAGAACATACAACAAGGTTTGGTGTCAACAGGATATGTGAAGATTGAAGAACAATTGGAGATATTTTTATAAAAGCCTTAAATGGAGCAAGGATACGCAACAAGCTGGACATGATTGATATATTTGCTCCAGCTTAAGGGGGAGTGTTATGATATGTATATATATGTGTGTTATCATGTATTTGTCCTTTATAGTAATTGTACATCCTTTACGGTTAGATTAGGGTTCTCCTGTGTACCTATATATAGAGACCTTCTCATACTGAATAATATAACACATTTTCTCCTAATTACGTTTTACAGGTTTAGGTCCAAACAAACCGGTCAATGATCAAAGGTAATTCTAGATCCCTAAAACTGCCCACAAATCATGAAAACCTTCTGCCAACCCTCAGAGAAGAGAAACCTATCCAATTTGTAGCCATTAACTTCGTCCCAAAGGTTAGACCAAGTAAATATGCCATTCACAGCGCGCCCCTAGAGGTGTGTGTGGGTCAACCAAAGAGCAGCTATCAATGACACGATTCAAATTTTTCATAGATTTGGTTACCTTCCCACCACTAGATTTTTCAGAGGGAAATCTCATAACATTCAAACCAGGCACCAAAGCTCCCCACACAACTCATACATACTACCTATCTCTTCACAGAACTCCTTTCTACCTCTAAGAAAGGCCAACACATAAACTTTTTGAAATCCAACCTTCACCCACCCTGGGGAACTGAAAAGCCACTGAAATTGAGAAAACCCCCTTGAGAACCTCAATGGATTCAACGATCCTTCAATCCCACATAAGCAGGATCCCTCCAGACGCCCCCAAAGACTCCAAGCCAACCCACTTGATTGTGCGGCCGCTCCAAATACTTCTGACTAACTCCTTGCTATACTTTCTTTGTTTCTTGTAAAATCACAATATTCGATTTTTCAATCGAAAATACTTTCTTAACTAACCTTCTTTTCTCTCTCCCACTGAGACCTTTGACATTCCAGGAAAGCATCTTCTTTGGATAACCTTAAAAGTTCCCGCTTCCCCAACTATTTTTCTCCCCGTGTAATTGATAGAACACTCCAAACTCTTTAGTTCCCTCAAACCTTTCTTCGAGCTTAGCCCGACTCTATTTTGACCCCCCTTCTTGATTGGGATAATAATAAGGGGGCTCGAGTGGAACAACATGCATCCCTACACTTTCCAAAAGAGCCTCACAACCCAACCACTCTCTCTAAAGTCCCCCTTGAAAGGACAAGAACTCTTCAAAGGGGATATTCTCAGACCTGACTCAGACCTCTCTATGTATAGGTTACCACACCCTCCCACAAAACCTTGCCTAGTAGAATTAGGACAAGGAGAGCACAACTCTTGACCCCTTCCTACTCAAGAGTAACAAGCGCAAAACTTCCTCCCGCCCCTAGATTTCCATCTTCCGAAACAAGCATAATTGAATCCTCCACCCCTAATAAGAGTAACATTTTTTTCCTCCCACTATTTTTCATCTCTTTCCTTCCTAGATTGTTTTAATGTTGCAGTCCATTGCTTCAATAGTAGCTTAGTGCTAATGTGAGATCAAATGGGAAGCATAACTCATATTATTCTACACACGACAGAAGGATACATATAGGCATACATGAAAGCTCTAAACTAATAATAGTAAATTGCAATAAAGGATAAAAGACTAATAAGCTCCTATTTACATAAATATACTGTAACACTCTCCCTCAAGTTGGAGCATATATGTTAATCATGCCCAACTTCTTATAATGGAAATCTACTTGGACTCCATTTACAGCTTTCATGAAGATATCTCCTAATTGCTCTCCAGTCTTCACATATCAAGTAGACACCAAACCTTGTTGTATTTTCTCACTAACAAAATGACAATAAATTTCGATAGGTTTAATTTGCTTGTGAAATATTGAGTTGGATGCTGCATGAAGGGCAGCTTGGTTGTTGCACCACAACTTGGTCGAAGCTGTAGTACTAAAGCCTAACTCAATCAGGAGTTGATGCACTCACATTATTTCACAAACAGATTATACCATAGCTCTATATTCTGATTCAACACTTGATCACAAGACTACATTTTACTTCTTACCTCTAACAAAAACACAACATTCGGAGGTCGATTTTATATCTTCTCTTGATCTAGCCCAATCAACATCTGAAAAACACTCAATATTCATACAACTACGATCTTTATATAAGATCCCTCGTCCAGGTACAACTTTCAAATAACATAAAATTTGTTGTACTGCGGTCCAATGATCAACCGTAGGTGAAGACATATACTGACTCAAAATACTTATTGAATAAGCTATGTCTAGTCGTGTCACCGTGAGATAATTAAATTTCCCAACTAATCTTCTATATCTCTCATTGTCTTCAAAAGATTCTCCATCTTTTGTATATAGAAAATTAAACATCATTGAAGTACTACATGACTTGGCTCCCAATTTCTCCATCTTAAATAGTAAATCAAACACATATTTCCTTTGAGACATAAAGATACCCTTCTTGCTTCTTATTACTTCAATACCCAAGAAATACTTTAATGTTCTCAAGTCTTTAATATGAAACTAACTATGCTCATTGCCATTGATGACAATATCAACATCATATATGACAAGTACAATAATCCCACTCAGATCGTCGATGGAAGACAGAGTGATCAGACTTGCTCTTCTTTATTCTAAACTGTTCAAGTGCTTGACTGAATTTTCCAAACCATACTCGAGGACTTTGTTTCCACCCATACAAAGATTTGCAAAGGCCAACTTTGAGAAGTAGCCATGGAGCTGAATAGACAAACAAAAATTAATTTGGCAAGGGGGAAAAAATGTCAAAATAATCGATCTCATAGGTCTGACCATAGCCTTTGGCAACAAGACGCGCTTTTAATCGAGCAACTGACCAATCAAAATTGACCTTAATCACAAATACTCATTTACATTTGATAATTTTCTTTTCTGCAGGAAGAGATACTAAATCCCAAGTACCATTATCATCTAAAACATTCATCTCTTCTATCATTGCTTCACAACAACTAGAATGATACAATGCTTCACGAACCGTTTTAGAGATTGAGATAGAATCAAGAGATGTAACAAAAGAACATGTCGAAGATCATAAACGGTCATAAGAGTTAATAGGAACAGTGCAGGTACGTTTACCTTTACGAAGAGCAATAGGAATGTCATCACATGATCTGGATTTGATGTCGAAGAATCTTCTAGGACAAGACAGTTACCTGGAGGTTGTTGCAATCTAGAGTAGACTTGAGTAATAGGTGGATGAGTAGGGATAGGTACCAAAAGGGGTGGATTAGGAGCATATGTAAAAGAAACAACAAAATAAATAAAGAGATTGTCATGCTCCTTCTGACTTGTACTAGGCAATGATGGAGTGAAGCTCATCCTCAAGGAAAGTAACATCAAGAGAAATAAAATACCTGTTCAAGCTAGGACAATCGCATATGTATCCTTTTTTAACACAAGAATAACAAAAAAAAATGCATTTCAAAGATTTGGGGTCTAATTTTGTCAGATAAGGACGAACATCTCGAATAGTACAACCAAATATTTTTGGATCAATAGGAAACAAATGTTTTGTCGAAAATAAAACATGTAAGGAATCTCACCATGAAGAACAAATGATGACATTCGATTAATCAAGAAACAAGTAGTGGAAATTGCATCAACCCAAAAATACTTTGGAACATGCACTTAAAAGGATAATGCTCTTGCAGTTTCAAGAATATGCCTATTTTCTCATTTAGCAACTCCATTTTGAGAGGAAGTATAGGCACAAGATGATGGATGGATGATTCCATGCTTACACAAATAAAACCCAAGGGCATCAGAAAACTACTCACGAGCATTATCGCTTCTCAAAACTTAAAGAGAAATATCAAATTGGGTTCAAACTTCAGCACTAAAATAGTAGAAATGAGAAAGCAACTTAGAATGATTCTTTGTAAAATAGACCGACGTTAGTCGAGAGTAATAATCAACAAAGGAAACAAAATATCAAAATTCAGTTTTGGACACAACTCGACAAGGACCCCAAGTATTAGAAGGAACTAACTTGAATGGAGCACTTGCTCATTTATCGACCCTAAGGCTAGAACTAAATGATGAAATTTGGCAAACTGACATGAGTCATAATTTAATGAAGACAAATTATGAAACTGAGGACAGAGCTTTCTTCATACTGAGAGAGATAGATGACCTAGATGACAATGGTCTTCAAAAGGAGAGAAAACTCCCAAGCAGGCAACAACTTTTGGTACGTGATGATCAAAAGTATAAAGTCCTCCAGATTCATGTTCTCTCCCAATAATCTTTTTCATCACAAGATCCTAAAACAAGCAATAGTCAAGATAGAATGAGACAAAACAATAAAGATCACTTGTGAGTTTACTAACAAAGATCAAGTTAAAAGAAAGTTGAGATAAATGTAGAACAGATGACTAAGAAAGAGATGGGGTGAGGTTTACGGTGCCAGATTAAAAAAAAAGTAGATTTTGATCTATCACCTAAAGTGACATTAGTAAGGGACGTAGATGACAAAGGAGTAGAAAATAAATAATTACCTATCATATGATCAGTAGCACCAGAGTCTATGACTCATTTGGTAGAAGATGAAAATAGACAATAATTCATGTTATCTAAACCAACAATAGTTGTAATAGGGACAGGCACTGAAGATGATGAAGATGCTTTCAATGATTTTTAGCACTGTTTAAATTTAGCTAACTTGTCTACAGAATTAACAAATGACTTTCTAGATAGATTAAATCCTCGATTGAACTAAATCAGATACCATCACAGGATTTTGTCTGACCATATTCCAATGAAGAGTGGAGAAATACAATATCTAATCTAAATCCATGAAATCAAAACCATATGACCACATAAGCTCTGAAAATCAGATTTGAATAGAATTCCCAACAAAAAAAAACCTTAATTCTTTTCTGAAACAACTTCAAATCTTAGTATATATCAACCAAACTAACCACACAAAGGGGTCGAAAATTCCAAAAGAAAGTAAACCACGGTGGTTCCGGCCACTCGTGCACCGGTGTGTGGGAGAGGTGGTAGCAGCTTCCGGCAAGGCGTGGGGCACACACGCGGGTTGTTTTCTAGCTGATTTCTGGGGGTTCTTCAAATGGGTATCTATCTTGGAAAAGATGGTGAAACCACCCAATTGATCTAAAAGATCATTCAATCGAGGTATTGGGAATCGATACTTTATTCTGATCTTATTAATGGCTCAACTATCCACACAAAGACGCCAAGATCCATCCTTTTTTGGAGCTAACAGAGCAGGGACTGCATAAGGGCTAAGACTAGGTTGAATGTGCCATTTGTTCAATAAATCTTGGATTTGATAGTGAAGGATGTTATTATACTCTTTGGGGCTCATACGATAAAGTGGTAGGTGTGGGATGGTTGATCCAGGTATGAGATCTATTTGATGTTGTATGTTGCGAAGCGAGGGTAAATTTGTTGGTTCAATGTGATGTTTGAGAATTTCTGTAGCAGATTTTGAGTCTCTCTACTTTCTATCAATGGTTCGGTTGGCTGAGAAGTATGTTTAATCAATAGAGCAAGAATAGTATTGTTGTGAGCTGGTAGAAGATCTTTGCCGAAAGTGAATAGTTGTTTTTTGAGAAGAGGGTTGTCGGTTGAAAATTTATTAGTTTCAGGCTTGTGTAACGGCAGTAAAATAACTCGTTTCCCCATCTAAAGAGACCTTTATACAAAGTTTGGTTATCATATTGCCATGACCTTCCAAGGAGAATGTGACAAGCATCCATTTCAAGAACCTCACAAACAATTTGATCTTTATAGCTTTGTCCAATGGAAGGTGGAATAGTGCAAATTTCATGTACCTGAGACTCACCTCCTTTTTTATCCAAGAAACCATGTATCGGTGAGGATGTGGACTTGTCTTGAGTTTTAAAGTCTCAACCAGCTTCTTGGAAACAATATTTTCACTACTACCACTATCAATAATAATTTGACAAATCTTACCATTAATTGTGCATCTTGTGCGAAAAGATAGTGTCTCTGGAGATGAGTTTCTATTTTTGGAGTGAGGAGAATGCATTGGAAAATGCAAGAAAGTCGGTCACCGTCATCTGGATTCGCATACTCAATGTCTCCCTCCGAACCTTCGAAGTCTTCTTCATCCTCGTTGTTTTCATTGGTTTCTTGAATGGTGAGGATTCGTCTTTGAGAGGATTCGTTTGAGAAACGACCTTGCTGCCCACACCTAAAACATTTGCCAAGAATTGGACGATTATACAAATTAGTTTTACAAGTGGAGTTACCTTCTGATCCTTTATTCGGCATGACTGTCTTTGTCGGAGTTACGTCCCTTCGAGTTGGAGCTAAAGGATTGTTTGTCTGAATGTTTTTGTTGCCTTCTGTTGGATTTCTTTTGTAGCTTTGGAATGGTTTCTCTCAATCCCTATGAAAGGTATTCTTGCTTCCCTTTTTTTCTTCTTGGATCTCAATCTTAGTGGCAAGGGAAATGACATCAAAGTATAAAGTGGATGAAGATGAACAATTTTTCGAATATCATCACATAGGCCATGAACATAATGAAAAATTTGTTGTTGCTCATTCTCGTTGAGGTTGTTTCGTGCTCCTAAATGGTGGAACTCTTTTGTGTAATCTGAAATTTGTAGTCCTCCTTGTTTGCAATCTTGATATTGGTCATACAAGATTTGCTCATAGTCAACCGGTAGAAAACGTTTCTAGCATCTTGCTCCAATTCTTGACGGACTGTTTTCCAAATCTCCTTCAGTTAAGTTGTAATTGATCCCACCATGCCGAGGCGCCACTCTTTAGTTTGAATGCTACAAGCTTCACTTTTTTATGCTCCGGTGTGTTCATATAGTCAAAAAAAATTTCCATGTTCTTGATCCAATCAAGAAAGTCTTCTACATTCAAACGACCATTGAAACTTGGGAGATCTATTTTCATACGAAATTCAGAGTTTTGATCTTGTCTTCTTGGAGGAGCTTGCTGATTTCCTCCCTGGTAAAGGCCTTCTTCACATGAAGAATCAGAATCTTGGTTAGCAAGATCTGGGATTTGATGTACAAGCAATCTGCCTCCTCTTAGATCTTGTCTTCTTGGTTGATGATTGATGTTTTCTTGATCTATTTGAGGAATTTGGTGAGGAGCGCTATCTATAGGGTTCTCATTTCCATTGACAGCAATGCTGATTGTCTCATTGGTCGAGTTAAAGCTCTAAGGGACCTATGCAATTTATTCAAGCTTCCTTGCATCTCTTTCATTGATGTCTCTACCGTCTACAAGCAATGATCAAGTGTTTGGTTTGACGAGGAGGAGGCTTCCGCTTCCATTTCTTGGGGTTCTTGTTCAGCGACTAGAACCCACAGATCCAAGGGAATGAGTAACAAGAGCCCGGATCGGGTGCTTTGATACCAAATTGATGTAACAACAAATCTGGAATTTTTATTAAAACTTGAAGAATGCTTTAAAACAACAAAAGAACTAGTATTTATACTAGTTTTCTAAAGACCTCAAAGCTAACTAACTAACTTTAGAAAACCCAACAACCCAATAAGGGTAAAAAAGATTAACTCACTGTAAAACCCATAATACCTTACATCACACTAATAAGCTCCTATTTACATAAATAAACTATAACACCTAGAAACGGGAAAAAAAATATTAGTACCTTTCGAGGAACTTCAAAAATGAAAAGTTCATTCCATTTTGCCATGCCTTCACCCAATAAATTATTTTCTGAAATCAAGGGTTTGACACATTTTGTCCTTGCACTCTGGGGAAAAAGCTTTTGATGTCCTGGCACCTGACCTTCAATGACAAGCCTCAGAGCACAGAAGAAGCTATGGCTATTACCATCATCGATAACAGGCAAACCCTGTAAAAGAAGAAAAATGAATCTCAAGTTCAGAAGTCTTAAAGATGATATCCTCAATAAATCCCTACTACGTCTACAACCTTTGCTTCAATAATCTGTACTGCAACATAATAGCGTGGTTCTCTAGATTCATCTGCTACATTTAACCTGTCAGAAAACCTTGGAGGTGGAATCCACACTGAGACACAGTCACCAGGTGATAGCTTATCAACTAAATCTAAATTTTGTTCACATCTTTTCAAATAAATTTCACAGCCTAGTTTATTTTCTACAACTGCAGTTTGCAAGTCATCTTCATCCAATGCTGAGAATGTAGCTTCCTTTCCAAGTTTAAGGTAGTCAACAGCTTCCTGCATGGGGAATGATTTAATAAGCACAAAAAGCAATAGCCTACTACCAATATCATCTATATCAATACCTCATTCAGCTTTTGTACTCGTTCTTCAAGTTCCAACTGTCTTCTCCATGAAAGGATGCTCCCAATGAAAGTTTCAAGATTTGATGCACTAACATTAATATTAACTATGCTGGTAGCAGCAATACGTATTCTTTTCCCAAGTTTTGGAGGGTGGTCGACATTAGTATCATATGTTTCATACCTGACAAGTGTAAGTTCAAGAATACTTAGTAATTAGCATGCCATCCAACTAAACAGGTTAAACTTTAAAGGCAAATTAAATATGATGCAAATGCATGACGTATGAATATGAATGTCAATTACTTAAATATGCCGTCAAATGGTTCTATAAGAGGCTCCCATGCTTCTAATTGTGGGTTAAAAGTCGATGCAGCAATTGAAGAAATCAGCACTGCATTCATTGCTTCCAGAGAACCATGTGTCGCCAGTTTTATATTCGTGACTGTCGTGTCAAAAAGTGGTTTCATCTGGAGTAAACCAAAATTTGATCATTATTAATGGTTATCGACAGAAAGAGATCAGCACATGTTGGATTACAGTATATTAGTTCTTTAAGGGGAATAATACCATTCCATGTAAGCTGTCTAGAACAGTTAGAGAGAAAAACCGAATCTTCATCTCAGCGGTTACATTTTCATGAGTCTTAGGTTTAGCAGAGTCGCCTATAGTGTACGCCAATCTGCTAGATGGTATTTTGAGATCAGCACGTGCAAGGAAGGTGCATGCCTGCAGAAGCACATAGCACCCATAAAAAGAATCCTATCTAGATAAATCAATACAGAAGAACTTAAACTGTATGCAACAAATTAATACAGCGATCAGAAGGTACCCTTGTAGTTTAGGTGAACAATTATAAGTTGCTCTTCATTACTAATATTATTTTTAAACTCCACACAATATGAAACAACCAGTTTGGAATGAGAACCATAGACCAAGAGTTCTATATCAACCTGATTTGCAACTTTCCAAATGCTCCAGCACTGAGAGCCCCTTGAACTTGAAGATCTTGAAATCGGCATCTCAAAAATATTGGCCTGGCTGACAAGATCCATCCTTGGACAGCAAATAGAATCAAGACGAGGAGCTTCATCTGTTCTTGAAACAACACATCCCAAAGAAGCATAACCAGGAGGAGCAATGGGGTACCAGAAGAAAGCTTCATCAAAACCTTTCCCAAAAATGTGAGCAACTTTAGTGAACTGGAGAGGTCTTGCCGAAATTTCAGCATTGTCAGCTTTGAACAGCAACCCTAGAGCTGGTGGTTCTAAGCTGAAAGGATTGTTGACAACAAAGATTTACAAAAGCTCATAAAAATGTGCAATCACCACAAAACAAGAGAAATATTCAAGAAGATGACATTAATGCAAATTGAAAATAAATAATTTATTCACAAAGAGATCTAACCCTTCAGTTATGAAGTCTCCTAATATAGCATAACCAGGACGTGCCATAGGTCTCCATATTGAAACTGGACAACGGACTTCACTACCCTTGTCCCACCATATTCTCTCGAAGTTGGGAGTTGAGAGGTAACAATTAGTTGCTTTTGAAATTGACCTTAAAATGTCCCATCCTGATGAAGTTGCACTCTGGATGCTTGAACGATGACTTAAAGTGTCATGACCAGATGTAACATTTGAAGAAGGTTCTTTAGAGGAAGTGTAATCAGGATTTGAATTCCACTTAAGAAGATGATTCAAATCACAAGCATTGTCTTTCACTGGGCAACTAGTTGAAGCATGGGCAATAAATGATCCTATAACATTGTCCATACGCCAGATGCTAAATCCAGTTGCATAACAAGAATTTGACGAAGAATTAAGTATACATTCTGAATAAGTTGTTGAAGAGATGAGGTCAGAACGTATGCAATAAACAACATAGTTTGGTGGTGGCTCATTTCCGACATGTGCAACACAACCCACTGCTGTGTATCCAAGAGGTGGAACAGGCATCCAAATGGAACAATCAATATTAGATTTCCCATCAAATTCAAATCCTTGAATCCTTGAGAATACACCTATCAGATTGAAACCAAGAGGCTTCCGCACACGTCCATATGTATTACTAATAGCCATTACTGCCTGTGAAGGAGGAACTGACCTGATACATACGAAACCAAAATGAAGGAAAAAAGTTATAGGCCTATACTTTGTTGGGTCGGCCGAAGGCTCATATAACCAAATATTATTTCATGAGATTATCATATCATATTTATAGATTACCACCAAGAGTGCCATATATAAATAAAGCTATTGTACACCACGAACCAAGGAACTATTACAACTAACAACCAAAACAAATTTAAAATTCTTGAGGCACTTTAATTATTCCCTGAATTGCCAGATGAATGGGCTACCATGTGAAGTGCCAACGTGAAGAGCAGAATGTAGCAGAGATAATCAGAATAAAAATATTTAAGCAGGCATACATGGATAGAAAAACCTGAGCAACTACACTTTCGTAAGAAATAAAATAAATAAATCTTATACAAAGGTTAGAAGACCTACCTTGAAGTTACACAATCTCCTAATATAACATAATTTGATGGAGCTCGAGGACGCCAGAAGGTAAGGTTATGAGAAGACCCATTTTCTGTATAGATATACCACTAGTTGTAAAAATGTGAGGAGTAACCAATTCATTACGGTTTAAAGAGCCATTTAACCAGACTCTTTTCAGAAACAAAATGGTTAGTAGTAAGTAGAGTTAACTTCAAGAGAAATATTATTGGGAGCAAAAATCTAATTATTGCAGTTAAATAAGAACCTCTTGGGGACACCCAAAGCTTATCAAAATTGGTACAGGCAACCAGAGGTACTGCATTTCCAAATTTCACTGCTTCAACAGCTTGACTTTGCAGATTAAGTATGAGAGAAATGGCACTCAATGAGAGATGGATGCAGATATCAGTTGTTACAAGAGACATATTCGTTTTGTCCTTGACAGATGTATATCCCCCAGAAACATCAACTGGATCAAGAATAACTAGACCAGAACCAGCCTCAATGGTGAAATCCTTCACAAGGGCACGAATCCAAGTATCATTTTCTTTTGATGCATACCTATTCATAATACATGGATACATACTTCAATTTCTTCCAGAAGAGAACATATAATGAAGATACGGCTTCTTAAACCAGTCACCAAGAAATGACTGAAACCATTCATTAGGCTGGAAAATAGAAGGTAATCAACACACATGAACCCCAAAAAAGACGAACAAAAAGAAAATACAGAGATGGAGAAGGAGAGAACAAAAATACTAAAATCATTTGTCTCGGTAAAACTAAGCAACAAATTTTGCATGTGCAAATTTTTTTTAACGTGAAACAAACTTTTCATTTATGAATGAAAATGAAGAATAAAAATGAAGGATACAAACTCCAAATGTTGCATGCACAAAATAATCTTCTGACCAATAATCCCTAAATGCTCCTCCTAGGACTTGCAATTAGATGGCACATTGGCAAGAACAAGTAAAACAATACTTTTTTAGATTCAGATTACATAGGCCATGTCAAGATATAAGAATAATCACATGAAAATAGGATAAACAAGAAAGTTTTTATTGTATCCTTCAATTCTTTCGAATTAAATTTTCACAATTAAATTAGATTACTATTATTACCATTTCCAAAAGTCTCTTGCTCTAAAACATTTTTATCCAAGCTCACTTTGAGACGAAATCTTAAGGATGAAGACTTGAAGATTTCCCAGCTTTGACCAGTTTTCACTTTGCTATTTTTTCCTTTTGTCTTTCACTCCTTTTGGAATTTGTTTCGCTTTGAACATTGTATCTTTTCATCTCTTCAATGAAAAGTTGTTTCTTGGTCAAAAAAGACAGGTTTTCTGCATTATCTAAATTTTTTTCCCAGCAGAGATACCAAACACATGGTCTTTGGGGCCCTCTAGAATATTTTTGATGAGTTCTCTCTTTCAAAGGCTAGAAAGCAGAACTTCTATATCCTCATCCCTTTTCAAGGCTCTTTGGAAATCTAAGAGCCCCAAGAAGTTCAACTTTCTCACATGGATTCTTCTTAGTTGTGGCATCAATACTTCATCTCATCTTTGATCAAAATTACCTTTCATGATGCTCTCTCCATGTATGAAGGCAAGTGAATCGCAAAATCATTTATATTTTCACAGTTCAATTGCAAACTCTTGTTGGAATGCGATGTTCTCCCATTTCAATATGAGTTGGGTTTTTGGTGAAGATTCAAGATTTAATATTCTCCATCTCCTTTTCGGTCCTTCTCTCCCCTTAAAGATAAAGTTGATCTGGATCAATACTTCTAAAGCTCTTTTATCGGATATTGGGATGAAAAGAAACCAAAGGATTTTTTAAGATAAATCTCTCTATTGGTTGGATCGTTTCGAGATTGGCAAGATCAAAGCGTTCCGTTGGTATTCATTTTCAATTTTTTTTAATGGTTTCTCTCTAAATAATATTTGTAATAATTTAGGGGCTTTCTTATAACTACTTTGGGGTTTCTTTTATTATTTGTCTTTTTCCTAAAGTCTCTTATCGTAGTCTTTGAATTTTTGTTTCTTTCTCACTTATTAACAATATTTTGATTCTTGGGAATAACAAAGTTTTGATCCAAGCATAAGGAACCCTTGAAGAGCTTTGGTAAATGGAGGAAACCTTGTAATTGTACTATAGAGCAGCTCCAGATACATTTTTCAGTAGGTGAAGAACAATATTACATTTACACATTCCTCTTAGCACAAGTTTCAAATAAGCAAATCTTCACGAGTACACACTAGAAATCAAATCCCGAAGCTGACACTTACTCCCTTGATTGGCAAAAGACTAACCCTAGATAGTCTATGAAGGAAACTCCCTTTGTATTAAACTCCCACCAAACCCAAAAACTGAAATTGATAAGTTAGAGTATATTTAATCTTTTATAAACATTCTTACAACACTCCTCTTTACTTGTGAGCTTAGACATTGTAAGAGACCCAACAAGTGGACAATTATATGAAACAGGAACAAAATGAAATTACAATAGTTCAAACTCAGGAGCTCCTATTTTAATACCATGTTAAACTACTACTACTAGACCCAAAAGCCTAAGCTCATAGGTTTGATTATATTTAATGTTTTATACATATTCTTTAACACTCAAAAAGATTATTTTCTAAATTTATCACTTATTGATATCATCTAAGTATAGTCTCAGACTTCTTTCATTTAAAACTTCTAGAGCTTGGACAAATGAACAAATGCATATATTTGTTAAAAAAACTATTAAATCACCATTGAAACCAAAACTTTAAGCTGATGGGTGATGGTAAATATAATCTTATTTTCACTTGTGGACTAGAAATTTGTTCAAGGTCCAACAAGTGGTTATCAATATTAAATGGAGAAAAAATGACATTATAGGGGTTCAAACACATGACATCCTACTTTGATACGATGTTAAATCAGCATTGAACCCAAAAGCTTAAGCTCCAGAAGCTTAAGCTAATGGGATATGGTAAATTTAATCTTATATTAATACTATAACAAAATAATCTCAAGAGTCCTAAAAAACTTTGAGGTGAAGATCACATACCCTAAAAGAAGTAGAATGCTAAAGGAAAAGATATTGAGCACAAAAAGGAGAAATTTGGTGTTCTTACATGAAACTCATATCGAATTTTGCTCGAAGAAGTTTCTCGCCATATGACAAGTCATCTAAAGAAGACTTAGTGCCATCATAGAATGTGAGTTCTGGAGAAATCACCTGATATAGAATAAGTATCCCACATAAAGATATAAACAAGTGAAGAAAAACAGAATTAACAGATCAATAAAAGCAAGTTCGACATTAGTAAAAGTAATCAGAAGGAAAAAGTTGAAGGACGATATAACCCCAGGAACAAAGTTGCAATTCATGACTGCATCATTAGGTATACCATTAATTATGATAAAAAATTTCCTTTACTAGACCATATAGAGATAGGAAGCTCCCAAGAGAATCAAAATTTTCCCATGGACCTTAATAGAGGAATAAGTGGCATATGATATGTCATAATTGTACATCAAGAGTCTTTTGCTGTGATGGCTCTAATGTCATCATTGCCAATCGAGTCCCTTTTTGTAACCTTCAGTTTGGCTTGTTCCACCTCATTTTAGTATGGTTTCCTTTTCAATGAAAGTCAGTTGCTTGTCCAAAATAAATAAATAAAAAAGATGCACATATTGATTCAGTAATCTTCAATGAGGGGTGAATCATCAACAACCAACACAATAAATCAAGTTAAAGTCAAATCTTCACATAATGTGCTTTGAGGTGTCCGTGAACATGTATGTGGTTACAGGAAACAGGAAAAAAAATTAGAGCTTGATTCAATGACTTAACATCATATAAAAACATTAAAAGAGCAACTGTTTTAATATCAGGTGGACCTTCGATGCCAAAATAAAACAAAAAACCAACAATTGAACTCTTTCCATTTATTTTCTTACATCAACTTTTGTGTACCAGTTGCTCAGTTAACTATTTGATGAGCATATGGTAAGAGTTTCTTAAAAATTGGAATATATGAAGAAAGCAAGCAGACGGATTAACATACAATAAAGGAATTATATTTTAAGGGCATTTTATGGACTACCTATGCAAATCCCTATTTATAGACCAATGACATCATGGCATATCAAAACATTAAAATGGACACTAAACATTATCATACCTGAGTCTCAAAAGTGAAACTACGAAGGGTACTTTGATCACTTTCCAGAGATGAAATATTTGAGGTGTCTGATGTTTCATGCATGGACGCAGGATTCTCCTTTTCTTCACCAGATGAAAGAGTATCCACAAAGATAATATCTACATCATCCTCTTTGGACACAGAGTAGCTGCTATCATTCCCCAGGTACGTATACTTTCTCAAGAGGGAACCATTCTGTCAATGACACACTTATCAGTGAGAGAAAAGTAAGAACTGCAAAGAAGTAATACTAACAAACAATTCCATGAAGCGGTTGGGGAAAAAATATTTAATTGATGAGAAAATAACAGTCGAGGAATGAAAATTAGGATTGAGGCATAACCCCCTATATTCGGTCACTTAAGTATTATTCAATGACATTATCGCTGTGTGCATCAGATAAATAAAATTATCATTGTAGTTAGTAAATTTCCTTCTTCCTTCAAGGAAAACTCCCAAGGATTAGAGCAACCGATTAATTGGTATCTGAGCAACTGATCCGAGCTCTTGATTTTCAAGAAAAACTCTCGAGAATCCATAGGTTTGAAGAAGATCAACCTACCCATAGAAGCGGAAGCTTCTTCAATCACCACTCGAGCTTCAGACCAATGCTTATAGTCAGTTAAGGCATCCTTTAAAGAAATTAAGGCCACAATGTTTGAAGCGCATAATTGGAAATATAATACAACAAATCGGGCGATTCAATATCAACCAACAAAGGGTAGGCAACTTGAAAGGAAAGGATAACAATAGAGCTCACACCTTCAACCAAGAACAAGCTGTTTCTCCAACAAGACGGCAAGAAAATGTAGTGAGGAGGCCTCTTGAACATCAATTTCCAAGATTCATGAATCAAGATTCTAAATGTTCAAACAAAGATGACTTCTACCAAAGAAATATGTACCAAATCCATGAAGATACATGCAAAAATGCTCCAAGAAGAGAGCACACCTTTGAAAAATTGTTAGGAACCTTTTTCATCTTGATAAACCCCAAGAATGCGAAGTGAAAGTTTTTTTATTCCAGATTCCAGTTTTTCTAGCAAAGAAAGAGTTTTTTTTTTCATGGATTTGATGAATATTTTAATGAGGAAGATGAAAGCTTGTTTTGCTTGGAAAGACCTTTTGCGAAGATTAATGAACCAACCGAAAAAGGACTACAAAGTTATAATGGACCGATTTTATCTACCGTGCCCATTTGCTATGGGTTAATGCTGTTAAATCTATAATTTTAGAAATCTGATTTTAGAGCAATCAAAGGATATTTGAAGACAAGTATTGGATAAAGCATTTTGATTTAGCTATCTTCAAAGTCTCACAATGGTGCTCTCTTTCTAATTTGCGTGTTCATTATTCTCCTATCAATATTTGTATGAATTGGGATGCTTTTATATCCCCCACTTTAGAGTTCTATTTTTTCTTTACATTGCTTTCTTTCACTCCTTTTGGAAGCTTGTTTCTCTCGAACATTTGTTGTATCCTTTCACTAGATAAATGATACATTCCTATATTTTCAAAATAAATTGTAAATAGGTGGGATGCATTAATACCTCAATTTTCACATTAACAAAACGAAGCCTCTTAGCACGGCCAATAACAATAATTGGTTGAGATCTCCCTGAATGTAGTCCCTCGGCATCTGTTTCTTCCATTAGATGAATAACATTTCCACAACCATCATATGTATAATCATCGACACCTAAAGCATCTGCTATCAGCTGTCTACTTGAGGACAGAAAAATCACATCTTCACTTTGCCTGTGAACTGGATCAGACAGTACTATGCTATTGTTTCTACTAATGGGATCATTCTTTGGGTCCATTGTCTCCTCTCTCCCAGTTATAGTTCTCAACGCAGGAACAAAAAATTCAACCACAGCAAGGAGAAAATCTGGTACAACAAGGACTCGAGGTTGTTGAACTCGTAGAACAAATGATTGAGATTCCTTTCGCCAACGATAGTCCAGAACGAACATTGTAGCAACAGGGACATCCGTATCAAGGTTACCTCCAGAATATGGCTTCCCAAAGCTGTCTTTCAGGAATGAAAAATTATCCAATGGAGTTTGTTTTGAAGTGTCAGTTGATGAACCAAGCATAAGCCGCATTTCAGGTTTCGTAACAGAGCGAATGTCGAGAATAGAAAACTTGGGGATGGTTAAATACAGGTCTGTCTCTAAGAATGATGTCATACGGTATGACACCCAAAGACCTTCTAGCTGCAAAAACCAAAGAAAGAAAGAAAAGAAACTACTGAGTCAGTACATGACAATATAATTGATTAAAATGCATCATATAAAACATAAAAGATGTTAATCATAAAATATGGACAAGTACACACATTCTTCACTGAAACAATAATTTGAATGTTATTCAACAAATATACTTACTGCTATAAGAGCTAAAGGCGACTCTTCCTGAACGTCATTATACAACTCCAACAAGGCCTTATTGACAACAACTGCCACTATTGTAACTGTGCGAGAGAGTAAAATTTGACTATTTGTGTTGACCTTGTCAACCAACAGACGCATCGTATCCTTTGACTCAGATTTTTTCCCTCGGAAACTTGGAGGAAGTATTGGTTGTTCATACAAGTTCATATATAAACAGTCAACAATAACTTTGTACTCCTTGTCGGACATCATCCCGTGCAACAACCCCACCTGCCAAAAAAGCAATGAGAATCAATTAATTGACATAATGATGGTCTACAATACACCAAGTTCAACTTCCAATAAATCATTTATGAAAGAGACATAACACTAAGAATATATCAAAACTAAAGATACCCAAACTTAAAAACTTTAATTTATAGGTACAATAGCAATTTAACATGGTATTTAAATAAGAGATCATGAATTCAATTTGGTTCATTTCCTCTCTAATTAATATGGATAGTTCAATTTTTGAGTCCACAAATGGGAGAGTGTTAAAATTATATTTTAAAAAAAAATTAAATATATCCTAACTTATTTCCTGAGCTATAGGTGTAGGGTGATTTAACAAATCAAAACAAACATTATATAAATCAACAAGTAACCACAACTTGAGTGCAAATAATAATAATAATAATAATAATAATAATAATAGAAGATGAAATACTAAAAAGTTTTAATAAAATATATTACCACTACTTCAAGAGAAAATGTTGGAACTTTTCTGAAAACATCCCTTAAACTTCGTCGGACATAAACCTCTAGTCCTTGGCCTTCCTGAATCATTGGTTTACCCAAACAACCATTAATCCCTACCAACATGTTGACACCCAGAATCTGCAATTGCACATAATGGAAATAATGATTTTCACATATTCTGAGTGGGATTTTAAAGAAACTCACAAATTACTCTACCTCAGCACGCAGAACATCAATATGAACGGCAGAAGCATCTTTTTCTGGACATCCATGCCAGCTAAATCCATTTGTTACCTGAAGCTGGCCCAAGTCAAGTTGAATAAAACTGCAAGAGAAAGAGAGAGCATTAAAGAAATATAGAAATATCTTTTTTCTTGGAAGGAAACAAAAATCAATGGGGGAAAGCACCAATAAAAATCCAAGACTGAAATCTTAAAATGTGTGTACAGTAAAGTCCAACATTTTTCTCATTGGCCAGAAACTTACATGGAGTTTCATTTGTCTCCTACGACTTTGTGTTACATTAAAAAAGTAATTGCACAGGGGGTACGTCTACGTAAACATGACGATTCTCTTCCTCTCTCTCTCCATTCCCCAAGCTCTGCACCACCCTGTGCCACCTCCTTCTCCGACCAACTCTACCAAGCCATGAACCCCAAACTCAAATCAGCGCAACCACCATATAAATAACAACTTTCTCCATTGAAGTAGACTTGCAGGCCAGGGGAAGTAGAGTCTGGAGTGTAAAACGTGATTGGGAGAAAAAAATATGTTATTTTATTCAGTATGAGAAGGTCTCTATATATAGGTACACAAGAGAACCCTAATCTAACATTAAAGGATATACAATTACTATTAAGGACAAATACATAATAACACACACATATATACATATCATAACACTCCCCCTCAAGCTGGAGC
>JAOANK020000056.1:2362265-2374078 GCA_026257165.2 Telfairia occidentalis | reverse complement strand
ATGAGTTCATTTAATATTAATCTATATTATTTATATACTTACGTAGTAAAAATATTATTTTTATAATATCTCAATAGGCGAGTAAAAACAATAATAATCAACGAACTCGTTACTAATACTTATATTATCTTAGAGACCAAAAGTTAGCAAATAGTGAAAACTCAAGGGTAAAAGTGCAACATCTTAAACCTATGGACCAAATATGAGCTAAATTCAAAACTCATGGGCAAAAGTGTGACTTGCGAAATCTAGAGACCAAATAAAATCTAAACTCAAAACTCAAGAGTAAAAATGTAACATTTTGGAACCCAAGGATCAAATGGAAACTAAACTAAAACCTTAGGGACTAAAAAGGTATTTTTCCCTATATGTATTTGTCCTTTATAGTAATTGTATTCCTTTAGTCTACGGTTCCTTGTGTACCTATATATGTGACTTTCATATACAAAATAATATAGAATTTTCTCAATACTAAGTACATGGAATTAAAGCATCCTCTAAGGTTCTTCTCTTCCAAGTGAGGCTAGAATTTGAACTTTGGATCATTAAATTAGAGTTTCTTTGTCAACACCATCAACCTATAGAGGAGCACTGCCATTAAGAGAGCCGAATCGTTGCTGTCGTTCGTTGGAAACCACTGCGGCACATGCATTGCCAAATTAGTTTGTCTCTGTCACCATGCAACGGCACATGAGGGCTCTGTTTTTTATTATGTCGCTCAATTGTCTCGATTTGGAGTTTTTCAGCCTGTTTGGGTGCTTGGATCTGACAAAACTCACTCGACTGTGAAGATATTTAGAAAAGAATCCTTTTTTGCCCATGGTTAAGTGTTGTTTTTTCTCTTCTTTAGTTGATATCTAGTGTGTGTGCCACCAATGGCTAAGATGAAACCTGTGGTTATATCAAATATGGTCCCTCCCATGTCAAAGTTCATGTAACATAAGTTAAATGGTTTCACAATTACTATGATTGAAGTAGGACTACTGGGTTTTATCTATGAAGCATTGAAATGAATAATTGATGATCCACTAGATGATGATACCCAAAAGACTTTGCTTCGAGATGATGCTTGATAGTACCTTCAAATCAAGATTCTTTTTTTCAACAAGAAACAAAATTGCATTGAAATAATGAAAAAGTTCAAAAAGATACAAACTCACAAAGGAGTGAAAGTTCATTTATCTTTTCGCTTGGGCAATGGGAAGAGAATTTCATTTTGGCATGATAAGTGGCTTGACAATTCAGTCTTAGCGTTTTCTTATCTAGAGTTAATATAAGGTGGTTTCTCATCCTTTTTGTTCAATTCATGATAATTGGGACTCTTTTATTTTATCTTGGGAGATTTCAACTCGAAGGGGGCTGAAGGAAGTTGAACTCACTAAATTTTCTGCTTTGATTTCCTCGTTATATCTAGTTTCTTTGAAGGATAAGGAGGATTCAATATCATGGAACTTGGAAAGTTCAGGGAATTTTTCGGTTAAATCATTGGTGGCTTCCTTGGTTTCTTCTCAAAGTATTTCAAAGGAGCTTTTGTTTGGGTTATGGAAGTCTAAAAGTCCATGGAAAGTTTATGTTTTCTCTTGGATTTTATCTTTTGGCCACCTAAATACAGCGAATTATATTCAGCAGAAGCTTCCTAATTTGGCTTTGTTGCCCTCAATATGTCTTCTTTGCTTTGAGGATTCGGAAAGTCAAGTTCATATCTCGTTACAGTGCAAGTTTGCAAGATTTTGCTGGTATTCTTTATTCCGAGCTTTTAATTTGAGTTGGGTTTTCTCCTTGAATTTTAAGGACAACTTCCAGCCGCTGTTGTGCGGTCCCAAATTTCAGAATCGTTGTTCTCTTTTATGAATTAATGCTATTAAAGCTATTACGTATGAGATTTGGCTTGAGCGCAATCAGAGAACTTTTGAAGATAGGTTCATGCGTCAAGAGGAATGTTTAAAGCTTGCTAAGTTTAAGGCTTCTCTTTGGTGTTCTCTATCCAAAGCTTTTGACTCGTTCTCTCCTTCTTGTATTTGTTCTAATTGGAGTGCTTTTATTTTTCTTGTTTAATTTTTCTTTCTTATTTCCTTGTTATCTTTTGAACATCAATATCTTTTCATTATTTCAATGAGAAGTTGTTTCTTGTTCCCAAAAAAAAAAAGTAGTGAAAGAAAAACAAAATAAACGAATAAGAACATTTCCAAGAATCATACATATTAAAGAAAGTAGACCCATTATTACAAATATCAAAAAGGGAGAATGACTCAAAAAATTTGTAGAGAGAACACCATAAAGAAGCTTTGAATTTAGCCAAATCAAAACACTCTTCCCAAGGTCTACTCTTGGCTTTAAAGATCCTTTCGTTGTGCTCGAACCATAATTTTGAAGAAATAGCCTTGATTGCATTAATCCAAAGTAGAGGACCAAAAAACGAAAAAACAAAAAAACAAAAAAAACAAAAAAACGAAAAAACAGGCCCATATAGAAGTTGAGAGAGCTCTTCGATTCATTTTAAAAAACCCAACTACTATTGAAGATTTGAAGTAGAGAAAACCAACACGTCATCGCATAATTGCATCTGAAAAATAAATGATCTAGACTTTCAGCTACACAAAAACATAAAACACAAACCGAAGGTTGAAGGGATGAACAAGGGACTTTCGTCTGAATAACATCAGCAATATTCAAATTGTCAAAGCACATTGATTATTTTGGGGCTTTTTAACTTCCAAAGAGCCGAATGCAGATCCTTAGGCAAAGGAGAAGAAGAAACCAACCGTTTTGAAAGTGAGCTTACTAAAAAGAACCCGAAGGATCCACTTTCCATACCAGAGAATCAAAAGCATTTTTGAAAACTATAGAATTCAAAAGAGACAACAAAAATGAAAATTCAACCATGTCAATGTCCCTCAAACTTTCTCTGTTTCAATCTTCCAAGACTTGATAACAATTCAATTGATAGAGAGCTAGTTTGTTTGATCAATCATTATGAATTAGTGAATAGGTGCACGCATTCCCTTTATGCTATCCTCTTACAATTTGTAGTCGAGAAAAGAGCAAATTAATAGAATGTATGAAGTCTGCATAGAAATCTCTAATCTATTATGAGTTACGTTAAGAATTTTAAGAAGTATGCAAAACTGAACATGTTACTACCATTTAGTATAGATATGAAGATTCAACAAGCTCAGTGAGAAACAATAGCTATCATGAGTTTTCCGAATAAACTTTCACCTAAATTTAGGATGGATAAAGCTCAAATTCTTTCTTCCTCAGAGATCACATCTTTGCAAGATGCTTTTAGTAGAGTTCTCTGTACAAAAAATTCTCAATTAAGGCCTTCACTTTTTTAATCCAATAGTGCTCTAACTAGCAAGACTAATGAACCCATAATTAATAAAGGAATGGGCACCAATACTTAGAGAACTAGTCATGATAATTAGAGGCAAGATTTCCAGAAGATTGTATGTCACTATTGTTACAAGTTGAGTTATATGAAATGTAATCGTAAGAAGTTGAATAAGGGTCAAAAGACTTCAACTTGCTCAAAATGTTTTCACCCTGATACATCTAAGAAATTGGTTACCATTTTATGGATGAGTTTTGCTAAATTTTAATTGTACTAGGATTCATTGCAAGCATCATCATCATTTACCCCTAGTGCCATGGTTGCTAATCAGGTAATATACATTATTGTCTTCGTTCATCCTATACCAAATGGGTTAGACTCTAGTGCCACAAACTATATGGCACGTAATTCTATCTTATTTTCTACCTCTTTATCATTTGCATCTTCTCCAAATGTTACTTTGGCAGATGGATCAACATCTGCGTCTTGAATCTGCTAAAATTAATCTCATATTGTCTCTTCCTTTGTCTTCCATGTTAAATTTGTCTCAACTTCCTTTTAATTTAATCTCTATCCGTAAACTCGCTAATCACCTTAATTGTTTTATCTCTTTTTAAAGATCATATGACGAAAGAAGATTCTCGGTAAAAGATATAAATATAGAGGTCATTACATTTTCTATCATCAGATACCAAAAGTTGTGGCATGTTTTAGAGTTGCATGCCAGTTCGAGGTCCATTTTCGTTTGGGCCATCCGTCTTTGTTCATGTTGAAAAAACTTTATCCAGAGTTTTATTATGTTTTCGTTAAATTGTGATTCTTGTTAGTTTCTTAGTTGAAGTACTAGAGTAATAAACGAGCTACTGTTCCTTTGAATTAGATCCGGCGTTCAAAACTAGACTTTGTTATTTTGTTACTTTTGTTGACGATTACTCTCATTTGACTTGGTTATATTTAATTAAACATCGTCCTGAGTTACTTCTCATTTTGTTTCTTTTCATGCTGAAATCCAAACTTAATTTAACATGTCGCTTAAAATTTTACGAACAGATAATGTTGAGGAATATTTTTCTCACATGCTTGGATCTTATATTTGTACAAATGGCATTGTTCAGAAATTTTCTAGTGTTAATACTCTTTCCCACAATGGAGTTGTTGAACGAAAAAAATAGGCATCTTTTTGAAACTGCAAGGGCATTATCCTTGGGCTGATGCGGTTTCCAAAGCTTGCTTCTTGATTAATCGAATGCCTTCATCTATTCTTAATGGTGAGATCTTATATCATGTTCTCTTCCCATCAAAATCTTTATTCCTCATTGAACCTAAAATTTTTAATTGAGATTATTTTTTTCGTGATATTCATCCTCATATTACCAAGTTGGACCAAAACTTTTGGAAATGTGTTTTCCTTAGCTATTCTCACGTTCAAAAAAGTATTGTTGTTATTGTCCTAGTCTTAACAGATATCTTATTTCTCCTAATGTCACCTTTTTTTAGGATATGCCCTTTAGTCCATCCTTGTCCAACACATGTCACGAAGAGGAGGATGATATTTTATTTTATGAGATGGTTTTCCCAATATCCTCCCTTGCTTCTCCTACTTTGGTCTCTATCGTTCCTTGTCCACCCATCACCCAAGTATATGTTAAGTTCCCTTACAAATCTAACCTGCAAAATGAGAGGTAGAACACACACCAAGGAACACAAGAGACCAAACACTGTTGTATCAAAGGCAAAAGAGAGGCGATCGTCTATTTTAGATGTAAGTACTCCTTCGATAAGGAAAAGGGACTACAAGGCACAGAAAATGAAATAACCAAAAACTTACTACCCAACAAATTCGAGAGGCTGGTACTCTCCTTTTCCCTTACTAACCACGAGGTACACAAAATGACAGAATGAAAAATATCCTACGCTACTCGCCTCCTATAACGACATTCTCTGAAAACATTCTAGCATTTTCTTCCGGTCCCACTTGTTTATCCTCTCTCTTGGTTGTTTCCTCTTCTGCCCTTTCTGGTATATGTCTTGAGTTATAAGAGGTCCCACAACACCCCCACCATCGAGTTTAAGGCGACCTCCACACGTTCCCCCACTTCTAAGGTTTGTAGTTCAGCATCGTCCGTCTCTGGTTCGACCTTTTATTTATCGATTTCTTCTTCCTCACTCACAAGTAAAACACGCCACTCCTTATTTTTACAACGATGGCCCACCGTATACTTTTCTTCATAGCAGTAACACAAGCCCTTCTCTCGCCTAGCATGATACTCTGCATCCGTTAGTCTTTTCGTTTGGGCTTCTTTACGGACCGACCAATTTTTCTCGGGCAGCGTAATTACTCGAGTTGTAATCGGTTCGATTCTCTTCTGCATTCCCTTGGATCTACTTAGTGTATTGGGCTTGCTGGGGTTAGATGGGTTGAATTTAGTGGCCCCCTTCTCCACCTCTAGAGCTAATCGCACTGTGAGATCACGGTCTTTCACTAATTGGGCCTGAATCATAATGTCCTCTAGTCCCTTAGGCCGGCGACTCATCACCTCTGCCCTAACCGTCGGGTGCAGTCCGTTCATGAAAGTGTTTTCCAATACATTGTTGGCGATGTTTGGTAATGGTGCAGAGTAGGTTTCGAATCGCTTTCGCAATTCCGCTATAGTGGATTCTGGCTTCATCTTCAAAAATCACCGCATCAAACTCCCTCCTGGGTCGGTCGGAATCGTTCATATAACCTTGTTTTTAGTCTCCCTATGAATCAAACTTCTTCCGATTCTGAGCCCAGCAATACCAATCAACAGCTACCCCTTCGAAACTAATCACTGATACAGTGACCTTCTCCGAGTCTGATAACTGATGGATCTCACAGTATCGTTCTACTCGAAACAAACAGGCATCTGGTCCCTCCCCTGAGAAAACCAGCATTTCAAGTTTCTTGAACTTATTACGGTCAGCTCCGCCCTTCTCATCTGGCACACTCTTCTTCTCCTCGACTCCACTTCTTCTTCCTTTTCCTCTGGTTTCTTTCCCGAGCCTTCCGTTAGCAGAGAATCAGAATGATTCCTCCCTCTGGAAATGTCCAACAAGGTCTGCATCATCTTCATCTAGTTTTCTGGTTTTTTCTCATTTCATTTGCCAGGGATTCCAAACTCTTCTCGATCCCCTGAATCGTCATCTTCATCTCACTCATGCTTTTCTCTGTTCCTTCAACTCTATCTTCGAGTTGCCTCTAAGCCATTTTTCGTGTTCTCCCCAGGATGGAACGTGCTTTGATACCAGTTGTTAAGTTCCTCTGCAAATCGAACCTGCAAAATGAGAGGTAGAACACACACCAAGAAACACAAAAGACCAAACACGGTAGTATCGAAGGCAAAAGAGAGGCAATCATCTATTTCAGATGTAAGTACTCCTTCGATAAGAAAAAGGGACTACAAGGCACAAAAGATAAAATAACAAACAACTTACTACCTAGTGAATCCGAGAGGCTAGTACTTTCTTTTTTCCCTCACTAACCACGAGGTACACAAAATGACCAAATGAAAAATATCCTATGCTACTCGCCTCCTCTAACGACATTCTCTGAAAACATTCTAGCCTTATCCTCCCGTCCCACTTGCTTGTCCTCTCTTTTGGTTGTTTCGTCTTTTGCCCTTTCTAGTATATGTCTCGAGTATAGGAGGTCTCACAGTATAGTCCAGGCGGCAATAACAACCACCACCTACAGGTATATGTCTTATATCAAAAGATTCTTCTACATCTAATCCAGAACCTAGTGATGAGCTTTCTATTACTATTCCTAAAGGTAAATGCACATATACTTATCTTATTTCTTCTTTCGTTTCTTATAACCATTTGGCCTCATCCTCGTATCCCTTTGTTGCATCTCTTGATTTTATCTCTATTCCTAACTTTGTTCAGGGAGCTTTATCTCATCTTGGCTGACATAATGCATTGATTGAAGAAATGAATGTTTTAGATAATAATGGTACTTGGAATTATTGTCTCGCCAAGCAGAAAAAAGGTCGTTGAGTGTAAATGAGTATTTGCAATCAAGGTCAACCCTGACAGATCCATTGCTTGTTTGAGCCCACCTTGTTGCTAAAGGTAATGCTAAAATCTATGGTATTGATCATTCTTATACATTTTCTCCCGCTACTAAGTTAACCTCTAAATTAACCTCTGTCAGGTTATTTATTTCTATGGTTGTTGCTCAATGTTTGCCTTTGCATCGACCTCACATAAAGAATGTTTTTCTATATGGTGACCTTTAGAAGGAAGTTTATTTGGAGCAATCATTTGGTTTTGTTGCCAAGGGGAGAGTGATAAAGTTTATCGTATAAGAAAATCTTTGTATGGATTGAAACAGAGTCTACAAGCCTAGTTTGATAAATTTAGTCAAGCATTTGAGCAGTTTGGAATGGCGAAAAGTACGTTCAATCATTTTGTCTTCTACGGTCAGCCTAAGAGTGGTAATACTATGCTTGTTAGATACATTGATGATATTGTTATCATTAAAACTGATACATCGGGTATTTCTTTTCTCAAAACTTTCCTTCATGATCAGTTTCATACAAAGGATCTGGGAACACTTAAATATTTCTTGGGTATTAAAGTGCTGAGAAGCAAGAAAGGTATCTTTTTGTCACAACATAAATATGCCCTTGATTTGTTATTTGAGCTAAGAAAATTGAAAGTCAAACCATGTAGTACTCTGATGATGCAGAATTTGCGACTCAACAAAGGTGAAGAATTATTTGAGACCTTGAGAGATATAAAAGATTGCATGGGAAGTAGAATTATCATTTTTTTGGAGAATGAAACCGTTGAAGATTCAAACGAAGATAAGTGCAAAAAGGAAGGAGGGAGGACAGTGCAGAGAGAAGAGAGACATTACTTACCTTTTCTGTTAAACAGTAGATCTTTGGGAGTTGGAATGGTCATACGAAATTTACACTAAGACATAGAATCTTATATAAACATCAAGGTCATACAAAATTTGAGTGTTTTTAGATGTTGATTAGGCTAGATCTAAAAAAGATAAAATATCAACTTCTAGAAATATAGAGTTATATAACACAATCTATGAGTGAAATAGTATAGATGCACCAAGTTTTAACTAAGATAGGCTTCAACATTATAATGCCAACAATTGTGGTATGACAATTAAGTTATATTTCACATTGCATCTAATTCGATGTTCATGAGAGGACTAAACACATTGAAGTGGATTGTCTTTTCATTCATAAGGAAACAGAACAATGTTTGATGTCCATACAATATATGAAGACTGGAGAACAATTGAGAGATTGCTTTACACAAGCCTTAAACGTAGCAAGAACAAATTATTTTTGCAATGAGTTGGGCATGATTTTTACATGTATTATTATATGTATTTGTCTTTTATAGTAATTGTATATTCTTTTAATTTTGGATTCTCTTGGGTAGCTATATAATACATGACTTTCATATATTAAATAATATAAAATTATCTCGAAACTGAGTACATAGTGATGCTAAGGTACAGAGTCGAGGGAGAGATGTGAGGGTCTCTTAGGAGACAAGGGAGTGAGAGCGTGAGAGGGAGGTAAGGAAATGAAAATCTGGGAGAAAAGAGATGAGCTTTGCTTGGTACTTTTGGGGTCAAAGGAAGATGAAAAAGATGCACATACATACATAAATACATATATTGTGTTTTTCGTTTGTTCAATTTTAAATATTTTTTGGATTAGGTTTAATCAATTTCTATTAATTTGCTTAGTTTTACTATTCTAAATTTAAGTAATCTACCACATACACAAAAAAAAGAAATATAAAATCAACAAATTATTGCAATCTCAGTCTCAAGATTATTATAAAATTAATTTGAAACACAAGCTTATTCAGCATTTCAGAACTATAATTGACGGAAAACTAATGGCTGATCAATTCTGCGAAACTAAAAATACCGAGTTTTAAAACTAAATCCAAGTGAAACGCCAAGGATAAAAATATAATTTTCCCACAGAATAAATTAATAGAGGAAGACAGCTATGAACCATTAAAAACCAATTTATGTGCATGGACGGATAAAACAATAACTTTTCTTGATAATTAAGATCGTACCAACCTTAAGGTCAAGCAAGAAGCTCTCCTGCACAAGCATTGCAAGCTGAGATCCATCCTCCATGTTAAGATAGATTGAAACACTGTCAACATTCATGTTTAAGAAAAATACGACGCGACTTTTGCCATATCCTAGCAAACCTTTAACACGCCCTTTTTCTTCAACCTTTTCTTTATCCATAACAGGCTTATCTTCTGAAGAACTGGGCAAGTCTGTGCTAACTTCCGTATAATTTGAGGAGCTTATATCAAAACCAAAAGCAATTAATGCAACAAGAGTAGGTCTGTTGCAATAGAATTCCATTTTCGACATGCGAATACTCATCTGAAATGTTTCATTAACGTAAATTAGCATTGTGACTGAAAGGGTTTTGAACACATTAATAAACTATCGTTCCCACTATCATATCAGTACCTGTGTGTCTATACCATCATAATCAGGTGAATCGGAGCCCCTCGTCAAGAAGGTTACGACCACAAAGTCTGAATTTTCACTATCCTCTGCCTCATAAAATATGTCACTGGATATGCCTTTCCCTTTTCCTAAATCATTTTCACTAAATATGATTTCAGTAGACTGACGTCCAACTGATTCATAATTGCCAACATCAGATAGAGATAAAAAATCAGGTAATGCATCTTTAAAATTATCATCTTCCTCAATAATTGCAGTAGCCATTCGCATCTCATTAGGATCAAATGTTCCAGGAGAAGAAGATAACTTTTCATTTGATACCACAGAGCAAGCTAAATAGTGTGAACTTGTTGACAAATGGCCTTGAAGTTCATCCTTAATATGCAAAGAATGCAGTTTCATCTTGACTGAAAGATCATCATCACCGCGAATTATATGGACCTGTAAATCAGGAAGTAAGTATCTAAAAATGTTGTACACGTATCCCAGGTCAAATATTAAATCTTTATTATCCTAATAAGGAAAAAAAATAATTACTGTTCAGCACCTCTTCTAAAAGATTTGTACATTGAAAAGAAACACAGCCAATAAAAAATAAATAAATAAAAATATTTCTTCATTTGTGTTTGAACACAGGGGTAGGGGCACATACAGTAACGAGCACCCACCACAAATAGAAACTATTACTGAAAACAGGAGAATGAAACAGGAATTTCCAACAAGGCCTCACAGACATTACCTTCCACTTGAAATATAACCTAAACGAAATTCATCAATCTAGGTCCCTTGGATGGAAAGAAATAACCTCCTCTTCTCCAACTCCAAAAGCACTCTCGACCATTTTTGGACAATGTTGTTTATTTTATGTCTATGTGGGCTATTAAATCAAAATATTTTTGTAATTACTCCTCCTCTGATATACACACCAATTGGAGAGCGTTTATGAAACTCCCTGGTCCTTTTATACTTTTGCAACTCATTATGGAAAGTACAAGTTTTATATTAAAAAAGAAAAGAAAAAGATGTAGGACATAGAAAGCATCTAGATAGGCTCTCTGGAAGAACGCTATTTAGCCAGTTCAAAAACAAAGAAAAAATGCCCGACTTTGCCTTTCTCTATTTCACAATCGAAATAATGGTTAACGGTTTTGAAAACTATCAAGAGCACCTTTCCCAACCCTTTCTAATGGAAATAGACTGTGTGAACTTCACAACCAGCAAATAAAAAATGTCAGCACAGGGCATTCTTGGAAGATTTCCGCTTGATTCCCTCAACGAAACGAGATGATAGTTTGTTAAACCTGAGGGATATTATTGCTGATTATTGAAGATTTTCTCCCATCGAAAAAGCAACTATGGACAAAGATTGTTGTGTGGGATCGTTAAGAGGCAATTGAGTGACTTACATGGGCTTCATCTTATTACTGTTATGATATGTATATATATGTGTGTTATTATGTATTTGTCCTTAATAGTAATTGTATATCCTTTAAGGTTAGATTAGGGTACTCTTGTGTACCTATATATAGAGACCTTCTCATACTGAATAAGATAATATATTTTCTCCCAATCACGTTTTACATGATATCAGAGCTTTCCTAAGGTAGTCGTTAGGGTTTCTTCGCTCCCAAGTGAGGGTAGGATTTGAAGTTTGGTCCATTAAGTTAGAGTGACTGTTTGTCGACACTACCCACCTAGGAAGGAACGTCGTCGTCAGAGGATCAAAATCGCCGCCGCCATTCGCTGGAAACCACCGCGAGTGGTCGTCACGCGACGCCGCCACCACGCACCAGCGCGTGAGGGAGCGTCAGAGCTCCGTTTTGGTCGCCGTCGATTGGGTTTGTCTCAGTTTGTGATTTTCGACCTGTCTGTCTATTTTGTTTTGGAGAATAGGGCTCGGGTGTGAAGATATTTGAGAAAAAGATCAAATTTTGCCCTTGTCCAGATCTGGTTTTTCGTTGGATTAGGTCG
>JAOANK020000056.1:2333941-2360037 GCA_026257165.2 Telfairia occidentalis | reverse complement strand
TTATAAGTGACCTATTGTATTTACCAATAATTCATTAAGAGAGAAATAAGATATTTTTTGCTCTCTCAAAGTTAACAATAGGCATACATGAAAGCTATAAACTAGTCATAGTAAATTTTTATATACATAAATATACCATAACAATAAGGTCAAGCGGCAATTCCATGAGAATAGTCAAAGTGTGTGCAATTTGGCACATACACTCACGAGTACAAAAACAAAATCGATAAGAAAAGCTTTGTTTCCTTTAAAAAAAAAAAAAGAGTTAAAAGAGCTTCAATCTTCCTTTTTTTAACAAAAATGTAACTTTTTATGGTGGAGTGAAAAAAAAAAAAAAAAAAGAACAATTCTTAATACTAACTTTTCACGAGTTCATTGAAAATTTTTAATCTCTTGTAAAAATAAATAAATAAAATAAGTTTAATGGTACACTTAAAAGTAAGTTTACAAAACAAACAAACAAACATAGCCCATAACACATCAAACAAATTAAATACCTTCTGAATGTCCATTCCTCTAGAACTCAGCGCAATACAAAATAACGAGCCACCCACATTCATTGACGGAACCTCATGAACCTGCTTGCCAGCTACACTGTCATATCCCAAATGTAACACAAAATAATGATAATAAGTAAATGAAACTCAAACAAGTTAATTTGAACCTAGTTAACATTCAGATGTGAAAACCCAGAGCAAAAAAACAAATAAAAGAGAGGATCCCAAAGAAAAACCTCAAATAGCGTTGGTAAATCTGGGACTTTCCCGACTCCAAAACGTAAATATACAAGCCTGATAACACAAGATAACAAGGCTTCCACTGAGCCACAGAATTACCTATACCCTGAAACAAATATTATTAAACAATTATGGGTGGCTAAGATATGATGCAAGATAATCCATTTTTTTCTCAATTAGAGTCATACCCTCCACACTAGTATTCTTGCATCAGCAGTGAGATCCACAGGACCCCACGGAGCAATTACAGGTTGACAATTACTACCAGTATCCGAGTGTTGACCATAAGCCTCCATTTTCCCATAGATAGTATTTAATAATTCCATGAGTTTGCAATATCGTGCCGGTGAGAAGTGAATGCCAAGGTTTGGCACTTGAATCGAGATTCGTGTAGATGGGTAACTTGGGTGAGGTACCTTTATCTTGAACCAAAAACAACAAAATAATTACAAGGTTACGGATAAAAACCTATATGTTCTTTTAACCAAAAAGGAAGACGATGTGACGTGTCAAAATTCATACTAGGAACTGGGAGCATAAGGAGAAACAGTTACCTGATCTACTATTACTGCCATTCCACACTGATCAAGAAGAGGATAAACATTGTGAGCTTCCTCCTTTAGTAAAGGAGAAACCATAGGTTGATTACTATAATCTGAGCATTTCTGACAATCAGAACCACAATCCTTGAACAATGCAGCAATGTCTCTTCCAGATATAAAAAATCGTGAATACAAGCTATGTCTTCGTTCATCAGACTGAGGATCCTGTGATGAAATATTATAAACAAAAGGAAGAAAGTTGAAAAGAAAAACAAAGCAATATGCCACAGTAAACAGATATACCATGGTTCGCAGCATAAAATGACCAAAATCCAAAAGAAAATGACTATCACATTTGGACGAGCCGCAAGTTCTGATAGGAACTCTAACTTTGGGGGCATCAAGATCAATGTCAAGAGCAAATCTGCAACACAAAATGGAACGTATATAAAAAGAGTGCATATTCAGAAGCAACAGTTACAAAAAGTGAAAACAGCTGAGACACAAATGATTCACCAACAACTATTGTGCACGATCAACAATTGTGTTAAAAATATGAAGAATGAAAAGCAAATTAAAAGATGAGTTACCTGCTTTGTTCCTCTAATGCCATTTGGAATTGCTCTTGCGCCCTACGGGTCACTTTCTCAAATTTTACCTGAATTTGGGATCAAGTATTATAAGATTGGTTCAAAAAATGACTCTGGAAATTTATTTGACATTATCACCTGCAAAGCTGCTGCAGTTTCCAACGTAACAGTAGGGCTAACTTCATTACTCCTCCTCAAAAACTCTAAAAAACGATCACAACTGTCCATCAAAATCTGCAAAAAAAAAAAAAAAACGTGATTAAAAATATAAAGCTCATGGATATAATGGAAACCTACTATCTGTTCTTTTACATTTTTCCCAGCCCTCCCCCGAGTGTTAAGGGATATTTTAAAACTGTTACAGCATATTTATGTAAATAGAAGCTTATTAGCCCTTTGTCCTTTATTTTAGTTCAATAGTCTTGACCTACCAAAATGTTTTGCCAACCCACTGGAGTGTAGTTCCTTGATTATTGCTTCACCAAGAGATGTTTGTGGGATGCATAATCTGCCTTCATACAAGGCTGGTAAAGTGTCAAAGGCAATAATTTCGCCTTGAAGGATGGTGAGGATATTATTCTTACCGCTTAAGACATCAGCCACTTTATTCGAATTTACCAGAGGTATGTCTAATGACAAAATCAAACCTTTGGATAAAAGATATTCATCTAGCATGCAACCTACTAATTTGTTTTTGGGATTGTATAAATTTTAGGGAATTATGGCCGGTTAGGAGAATAAATTTCATTCCCAAAGAGTAATTATCCCATTGTTTTAAAGCTCTTATGAGAGAATAGAACCTGGTTCGTACGTACTCCATTTTTGCATTTGGGGCTGAGTTTTCCGCTAAAGTACTCAATGGGTGGCCTTTTTCGGATAAAATAGCACCTATGCCTATTCCGGAAGCATCAACTGCCAACAAGAAGTAGAAACTCTACACTACTCAAAAAAAAAAAAAAACCGAGACAATGTAATCTCAAAAATTCTCTGATTTCTGTCCTTTCAAATAAGCTACAAAATACTCCAAACAGCACATTTCCAAAGCACTTTAGCATTCCCCCAAGACTCTCGATAAACCATAAATCGACCTTTTCAAGGAGACAAGCAAAAGACTCAAAAGATCCTTAAAAGGGATCCTCAGAAGGGAGGACCAAGCAGCCGAGCAAAACGACAATGCAAGAACGGATGGTCCGAGGAATCTACTTCCCTTAAGCACAAGCGACAGATTGATGGAGAAAGTGCCTAATAAGGGAAGTTTGTTTTGCATTTTCTCCAAAATATTAAGCCTTTGATAGATAATGAACCAGATGAAGACTTTAACCTTCTTTGGCACATTACATTTCCAAATATATTCCACCAACAGAATCCATGAAGGGATCTCTCTGTCACAGAATCTCCATCTAATTCCCAAATCCCAACTAAACAAGGCACCATTCCAACCATAGGTAACAATCAAGGTCCCTTTAAAAGTGTGTTCCATCAACCATTTCAAAAATCAATAAACACATTAATCGATCTTTATTTTTGTCAACGTCCAACCATGGTCGGCCCTTGGCTATCCCTTCCGAAGGCCTAGGGAGCCAACCATACTGTCCACCCATAAATAGCACCAATAACTCTCCTCCACAACTCTATATCATCTTGCAAAAATCTCCACGGCCATTACAGAACCAAGGTTGCAGAGACCCAATGCCAAGCCCCCATGTTGTTTATGGAGAGAAGTTCATCTCCATCTGACTAAGTTGCTTCTAGCCACCATTCCAATTATAATTCCTCATCAGTTTTTCATAACTTTGGAAGGAGGCCTTAACAAAGAGAAAAAGTAGAAAAAGTGGAGAGGTTGGTAAGCACCATTGGAGCCAAAGTAAGCCTACCACTTTTTGTCAAAAGAAGGCCCTCCAAGTGGTCTAGTCTTGCTCACACCTTGTCAACTACGAGATCCCAAAAGAAATGCTCTTCTGATTACCACTGAGAGGAAAGCCCTAGTGATTCACAGCAAGATTTGCCTAGTCAACCTATCCATCTTGAAAGTGAAGCACTTAATACCAATAAGGAAAGACTTTGCCGCATTTAGGGACAACCCTACTCCCAAGAAAAAAATATTCAAAATGTCCCACCAAGACAGAAATTGCTCCTCATGTCAGCAAAAAATAAGGATGTCATCCGTGTATTGAAGGTGGGTAAATTCAATATCACTCCATATTCCTTTGGAGAAAATAATGGATCGACTCAAAGAGGGAAGAGTATCCTCCTGTCTAATACCTCCCTTTGCAAAAAATTCACCTCATGATCTTCCATTAATGAAAACAGAGTAATTGATCGTAGAGATGCAACCCCAAATCCATTTTCTCAACCGTTCTCCATATGAGCATCATTGCATAATCTAGATAGACCAACCTACTTTATCGTAGGCCTTTTCAACATCTAGCTTCAAAAGCCACCCTTTTTTCTTCTTTCTTTTCCAATGCCCTACCGCTTCAAAAGCCACCAAAATTGCATCCAAAATTTGACCTCTTTCAACAAAAGTTGCTTGAGCATCATCAATAATTTACGGAAGGACCTTTTTCAACCTCTCTACTAGAACATTGCAATGACTTAAAAAAAGGCAAGTATCCTCCCTCCTCTCTCTTCCCCTCCTCTTCCATCTATTCCCTCGGATCATCTTCTCTGGCCTGCTACAGATTGACCTCCGCCTCTTTTCATTGTGCTTCCAGACCTTTCCCTTGCATCTTCTGTTTACTTTTCTTGCCTCAAGTTCTTGTTCCGTTTCAGTGCATTTTGTCTTCAAATATGGAACTTCGAAGTTGTTGAGTTGTTGATTGTTTTTTCTGTGTTTGGTTTGATGATGAAATTTTTTATGTTGACAGACGTGGGCAATTATTTAATGCCACTTCACCCATCCCAGCTTTCATGGTTTGTAAGTTATCCTGAAATGATGCTTCATATTCCTCTTCAGTCTAAATTCCTTAAGAAAACTCAAGATGAATTTGGCACTCGTCGAATGCAAAAGCTTTACTCCAAAGTCTAGTTGGAATTTGAAATGTGCCGTTTGGCTTTCCATGGGCGGGAAGAAATTCTGCACCATTCCTGCTGATTTGATGAAGAAAGGCTGGCTTACTTTTCTAAAAATGCTTAAATCTTTTAAGAAAGAATGGTCAAGATACAGGATTCATCCAATGGTTTTTCGAGAGCTATTTTTTCTCAAGTCCCCCTTCTGAATACAATATGTCAGTTGCTCCTGGCTTCTCCTACGCTGATATAGTCAAGAAATCTGTTCATGGTTATATTAAGTCATCTGTTAAGTTTCAACAATCATCTTTTTGGGTTAAAAAGAATCAAGATGTTGTGCAGCTGGATTAGAAGAACCTACTTGTTGTCAGTAAGTTGTGTGCTTTTGATGAATGGATGGATATTTCTTTTGCAATTCAAAGTCAATTCTCTCAAAAGTGTCGTTTAGATCCCTTCATGGACAATAAGGCTTTGTTGATTTTTGAAAATGATCGTCTATTTGTTGCTTCTCTGACGGAAGATGGCAGAAAATTGGTGGTTTCTTTTTGAAGATTGAGCTCTAGGATTTTCAAAAGCAAAGCAAAAAAGAAGCGTTGGCTTGACATGGGAGTTGGATTCATTTTCGTGATCTCCCTTTGAAATATTGGAAAAGAGGTGTTTTTGAGGCTTTAAGGCAGCATTTTGGGCGTTTGATTTCAATTTCTTTGGAAACCCTAAATCTAGTCAACTGCGAAGAGGTTCTTCTTCAAGTCAAATCATATTTGTGGTTATTCCAATAAATATTTGTATTCAAGATCCTTCTCTTGGGAATTTTTTAGTTCGAGTTTCAGACGTTTGTTTATTTGCTTAACCTCGTTCTTCCATCACTAAGGCACGTTCTCTGTTTCAATCGTTGAATCCAACCTTGTTCTCCAACTATCTGGATGTGGAAAGAATCAAGAAAGTGATCCATGATTTGAAGCCAGCTTCATTTTCGAATGATCTCCGAATGTTTGTCATTCTAATTTGGAAAAATTTCCTCCACAAACAATTGCAAATCCTGACCTTTCAGCTTCCCCGAACGTTTCAGATTTTCACACTGATTTTAATCCTCCAACCAATGATTGTTGCCCTGAGAAATGCGCTCCAGACGCTTCGACTGGCGTCTGTTTGGAAGATTCGAGACCTGCGTTTACTGCTCAATTCCCTAATAATGAAGCATTTCCTCCTTCATTCATTTCCTCAAACTTTGTGGCTTCCCCCAATGACCAGGAGACTTTTGTCAATGAAAAATCTCCTTCACCCCGACCATTATACTCTACAGAAATTAGTTCTGGCCCTTCATTCTCTCATCATTTGGATGGTTTCTCCAAATGTCATGCTCTCTATTTTTGGGGTAAAATTTAAAGAATATAGTGTTAAAGCTCTACCTTTCTTTTGTCGATGAAAACTTCCCTTGCCTAAAATAAAAGATGTCGCAAGCCCCCTTCATATTAATCTCTCTAATGCTTTTTATCTAGAATCCAACCAAGGATCCTCGCCAGCTCTGCCTACAATCTTACCTTCTTCCTCTGTTCAGCAGCTTTCAAAGCATCTTCTCATACATGGCAATTTTATTCAACTAATCAAGGAAAGGACACTCAGCCTCAGGTGGATTCTCCTGCACATTCTAACTCTGACTCTTGCGAGAGTCTCAGTAGCCTTGATTCACATGACCTTTATCTCCATCTCTTGTTCAGTATTTTCAAAAGGTTGGAATCTCTTTAATTCCTTTCACATCTATATAACCCTCTGTTTGTTAGGTGTTTTTGGAAAATGAAGATTGTTACTTGGAACGTTCGAGGATCGGGTGATTTCAAGAAAAGATTAATCATTAAGAAGACTATTAGACACTTATACCCTGATGTTTTTCTTCAAGAAACCAAGATGTGCTCTGTTGATCCTAAGCTTATTAAATCCTTATGGAGTTCAAAGGATATTGGCTGGGTTGAGATTGGTTCTTTAGGAAGATCCAGCGCATTATTCATCCTCTAGGATGAACTAAAAATTTGTATTAATGAAGTCTTACAAGGAGGCCATTCTCTTTCAATTATGATCCCCCTTCTTGACAATTCAGAGGTATGGAATTCTAATGTTTATGGACCAGTTGATTACCATGGGAAAAAGTTCTTTTAGGATGAATTAAGATCTATTCGAGGCTATTGTGATAAATCATGTTGTGTTGGTGGTGACTGTAATGCAATTTGATGGATGTCAGAAAGATCATCTTGTTGCCAGATTACCAAGAGTACGAACTTTTTTAATAATGTTATGCCAGAGCTCCAATTATTAGAACTACTTGTCTCCAATGGCAACTTCTTTTGGTCTAGGGGTGGCTCCTCTCCAATGTATTCCTTAGTAGACAGATTTTTTGTTTCACATGACTAGGATATTTTGTTTGACAAGTCTAGACCCTCTAAATGTAGCAGACCAACCTCTGATCACTTTCCAATTCTTCTGGAATAAGTCTTCGTTTTGCTTTTATAATGCTTGGTTACAAATCAAGGATTGTGTCTCTATCATTGAAGCAAAATTGATGTCTGATACGTCATATAGATGAGCTGGTTTTACCCTCTCATCTAAACTTCGAAATCTCAAACAAGACTTGAAGCAGTGACATTCTTTATTTGTTAAGAAGTCTAAAGCAAAAGATGTTGCTCTTCTCTCAGCCGTTGACGAAATTGATTCAAAAATGTCTAATAGTAATCTCTCTTCCAAAGATGTGGCTCTTCGATCATCTTTGAAGCATGAACTTCTCCAGTTATACATCAATGAAGAAAGAAATCTCATTCAACAATGTAAGACTATGTGGGTAAAGGAAGGGGATGAAAATACAAGTTTCTTTCATAGGTTTCTTGCTGCAAAGAAAAGAAAATCACTTATATCTCAGCTGATCTTTAATCAAAATGAACTCCTCATCACCCCACGGCCATTGAAAATGAGACTTTGGGTTTCTTTGAGAATTTATACACTAAGGAAGACAAGCTTCATTTTATCCCCTCTAGTTTATCTTGGAGGCCAATCTCCTCTTCTGATAATGCCGAGTTAAAGAGCATATTCTGCAATCAGAAATACTTAAAGCCTTAAAAGATCTGGGAAAAAACAAAGCCCCTAGGCCGGATGGCTTCACATCTGAATTTTTCCTCTCTTTTTGGCAGCACAGCCATCCGGATTTTTCCTCTCTTTTTGGCAGCATCTTAGGGCAGACTTCCTTCGGTTTTTTGAGGAATTTTTCAAAAATGGCCACTTAAATTCTTGTTTAAAGGAGACTTTTTTTGCTTGATTCCCAAGATGGATAAGTCAACTTGCGTCAAAGATTTTAGACCTATCAGCCTCATCTCTTCCATCTACAAAGTCTTGGCTAAAGTACTTGAAGATCACTTGAGAATTGTTATGGCTTCTACAATCTCCATTCATCAAAGTGCTTTTATTGCAGGGCGTCGAATCCTTGAACCCATACTTATTGCAAATGAAATTGTTGAAGATTATAGACTTCGAAAGAAAAGATGTTGGATTCTTAAAAATTGATTTTGAAAAAGCTTTTGGAGCGAGTTGATTGGGACTTTTTGGAGATTATCCTTTGGCAAAAGGGATTGGTGAAAAACAGATTTCTTGGATTCTTGGGTGCGTCAAAAACCCTAGTTTTTCTGTTTTATTAATGGAAGAGCAAGAGGGAGAATCATCGCATCTAAAGGTTTAAGACAGAGTGATCCATTATCTCCTTTTCTTTTCCTTTTAGTAGTTGATGTTCAGAGTTGTTGCTGGATAATTTATATCAAAATGAACTTTTTAAAGATTCTTCTGTAGGATCTAACTCTGTGGACATATCCCACCGTCACTTTGCAGATAACACGCTTATTTTTTGTGAAGATAATGATGAAATGCTTCAGCTCTTGATTGATACCATTGGTACTTTTGAATGGCTTTTTGGCCTTAAGGTCAACTGGGAAAAATCCTTTCTCTGTGGCATTAATATTCTAGTCAATCAATGCGCTATTATGGCTTCTAAATTTGGTTGCAAAGCAGACTAGTTACCTATCTCTTGATTACGTTCGTCTTTTGGAGGCAAACCTCGTTCTATTGCATTTTGGAATTCTATTATTGAAAGTTTCAGCAAAAATTAGCAAAATGCAATAGATTTCATTTCTCGAGGAGGAAGATTAACACTACTCTTCGGTTCTCTCTAATCTTCCACTATCCTTTGTTTTTGCTACCCTCACAAGTTCGTCTTCAACTGAAAAAACTTCTTCGGTCTTTCTTTTGAAAAGGGAACTCGAAGAGCCACTTTCACCATCTTGTACGATGGGATGTTTGCTCTCAGCTTTTAGAAAATGGAGGCCTTGGCATTGGAAATCAAAAATGGCGTAACCATGCACTTTTGGAATGATCCTTAGTTAGATGGCAGAGTTCTAAAAGACTCTTTTCCCTTATTGTTTAAAGTTGTTTCTAGGCCTGATTGCTCTGTTTTTTATGCTTGGGGTTCTCAACACTTGGAAGATTGAAACAAGAATAAATCTCAAGGATGTTGAAGCCCTTGAATTTTCTTCTCTTTTATCTATTTTGGGGTCCTTTTCTCCAAGATATTTAAACGATAAGTTCTTTGGAATCTTGACAAATCTAGAGCTTCCCTCATAAGCTCTATAGTCAAGTTTTATGGTTCTTTTCACTCAATGCAAAGGAATTATTTGTTGCCTTATGGAAGACCAAAAGCCTAAAAAGATTAACATTTTTGCGTGGATTTTGTTACATGGTCATGTTAATACAACAGATTTCCTTCAAAGAAAACAGCCCCCACTTGCTTTACAACCATCTATTTGTGTTCTCTGTTGGGAAGTAACTGAATCGGAGTCTCATATTTTCTTTTAGTGCAGATTCTCGATGGCTATTTGGTACTCTTTGTTTCCGTGTTTCGGCCTCAGCTGGGTTTACTATGGCTCCCCATGAAATAAATTTTTGCATCTATTTGCTGGTCCATCTTTTCAAACCCAAGGTCATATCCTTTGGTGTAATGCGATCAAGGCAATCTGTTATGAGCTTTGATTTGAATGTAATCAACGAGAACAAGCATCGTCCATGGGAGGAATGTTTTGATTCTTCCAAATTCAAAGCCTCATTGTGGTGTTCTTTCTCTAAACCTTTCTTGGGCTATTCACCTTCCTCCATTTATTGTAGTTGGCCTGCTTTTATATCCCCTTCTTAGATTCTGCTTTCTACTTTTGTTTTTTTTATGTTTCTTTATTATTCTTGTTCTTTGTTTTTTTTTTTTTTGTATCGCTCTTGGAGAGTGTTATTTATCTTGTATCTTTTCATCATTTTAATGAAAAGTTCTCCTTTTTATTATAAAAATAAATAAATAAAAAATAAAAAGAAAAAAACCTTGCAATAACTTTATAAAGCGAGGTTACAAGTCTAATGGGTCTAAAATCCCCAACCCTCTAACTTACTTTTTCTTGTGAATCAAGCAAATATAACTTTCGATAGTGCACAATAACCTTTCCAAAAAACATCTTGGATGAATTTCAAGCTATTCTACAACCTTATAAAGGATTCATTAATCATACAATACAATCCTAGTGTCTTCAAATTGCCTAAATTACCATTAGCTTTATGAATTTCAGTTCCTTCAAACGGCTTTTCAAGCTGATCTTTCCACAAGAGAGACATAAAAGCCCAATCATACCATCGAAGACAAACCTCTGCCTTTCAGAACTGTCATGCAGCTGCTCAAAATATCTCACCACTTTAGGCTCTATTTTCTCTTCCGTGGTCAAAGAAATATCATCACTCTCCAAGGTAGTGATGAGATTTCAGCTTTTCTTCAGTCAAGCGAGGGAAGAAATACACCTTCCCCAAGTCATTGAAGGTTTATATTTTGCGTCCAAATAATCTACTCCTTCATCACAAGCATCTCCATAAGCTCAGCCTTCAAACGGTTCCTTTCTCTACACTAATTTGTTTTAATCACCCCTTCCTCTTCCTTTTTCTCTACGCTGATTTGCAATAATCACCCTTTTATCTACATCGATCTCAGCCTTTAAACAGTTCCTCTTATATGATTCTTATTAATGTACAAAATCTAAGTTTCTTTAAAAATGTGATGTAATAACAAAGAGCCTTCACAAAGTCCCCAGCTTTATGTAACATCATTTCATGTACCAATGAATCGTTTCTTTTGTTTAAAAAAAAAGACTGAAAATTTTTTAATAAACCATTACTGATCTTAATACACATGATAGCCAATGACTGGAGAATTCTAACAATCAATATCATCAGTTAAAAATATAAAATTTAATAATGGAAGAAAAAAGAAATGCACAACATGAACCATGGATAAATAAAATTATAAGCAAACAACAATTCTTTCCATAAGAAATGTACCTCTGACTAAACCTCGACAGACAACCGATAAGAACTGGATTAAGATGCCAAAAATTTATTAATTACCGTCACATAGCATGGAGAAATAGTCGCAGACAGTCTCCAGTCAATATTTTCCCCAACTGGCATGAGTATAAAGCTAGCAGCCAATGCATTTGCCTTTTGCTCACTACAGACACTCTGAAAACAATTTTGACAAGAAACGATCATATTTGATAAAGCAATAATAAGGATGATAGAAAATTATTGAATGATATCTATATTCTTTCTAACTAGAAACAAACTTTTTATTGAAGATGACAAGAAGAAAAACCAAAAAAGGATAATTAAAAGTTATAGTTTATTTAAAAGTATTTTTCAATAACAGCAAACAAAAAAAAAACAAAATAATTAAAGAAGTCCTGAAAGGAGGATATTCTATCTCCATTTTAGTCTCCAACTCAAATTGCAAAGATATTTAGATCTCAAACATCTATGGGCCCACTGAATATAGAGAACAAAGACACCTTCGAAATTATAGTTTATTTCTTCATATTGATTTACCTTGGTGTATTGGAAGGGATTTCAATATAATTCACTGTTCTTTTGATAGATCTTCTAGTGGATCTATCACTAGGAGTATGAGAAAGATCAATAGGTCTTTTGGAAATCCCCATGTCTACTGGTAAATACACTTAATCATGTACGGGCGATCGTCCGATCCAATCCTTGTTGGATAGATTCTTCATTACAAAAGAATGGGATCAGCTTTTAAATAATTCAAAAGTTTCAAAGTTAGCTCATGCACACATCGGATCATTATCCTATTCTTCTAGAAGCAGGTCGTTTTAAATGGGCCCTTACCCTTTTAGATTTTACAGTTCATGGCTTATAGAAATGGATTGTGTCAGCTTGGTTGAAACAAAATTATCTGAAAATCCCTCTTTAGTTGAGCCGGTTTTTCTGTATCTTCTAAACTCAAAAATTTAAAAGAGGGCATCAAGCAGTGGAATATTCAGCATGAGAAGAAAAACAAGGAAATGGAAGTCAGTTTTTTGCCAGAACTTGAGATCATTGATAAAAGGAGAAAAATACTGTTCTCTCTTCAGTCAAAATTTAAAAGGGTGTTCTTTGCAGAATGGCATTTTAAATTCATATACTTCGGAAGAAAGGAACTTGATCCAAAAGCTTAAAGTTTATTGGCTCAGAGAGGGGGATGAAAATACTAGTTTCTTTTATTAATTTATTGCTGCCTGCATGCGAAACGCTTTAACATCTGAATTTGGTGATGAACAGAGGATGCATTTTGATGATAAACAGCCAGTGAAGGATAATTTCGTAGGAATTTTGAATATTTCAAAGGGGAAAATGAAAAGTCTTCATCAGATGGCATTCCAACCGATTGTAATGAGATAGTTGAAGAGTCTACCATTTTTGTTCAAAAGGTTTTTTTATGTTTTTTCATCTTCTCCAGTTGCTAAACAGAATATTAATAATAAGGAACGAGAGAATGGTGAGACTTTTGAAGAACTCATTGAATCATTTAATGATTTCTTAGCTAATTCCATTACTCCAGGCAAGCAAGAAAATTTTATTAATTGTTTCAAAAAACAAAACGAAGAAAATTTTATTAATGAATGTGGCCAACTGCAAATTAATGCTTCTCACGTTATCATTAATGACAAGGGCAAAGAATTTGTACCTTGCTCAGCTGTACATTCAAAAGCAATGATTTCAAGTACTCAAAGGAATTTAAATATTATTTATGCCTCCTCAGTTCCTATGAACATTGGGCAGAATTCAAAGGGTTATCAATCAGAATTCAATTGTATCTTCAAAGAATATAGCATTCAAGCACTTCCATTTTCTTAAAGGCGGAAAAATCGCTCAACCATATCAAAATATAATCAATTTTCTCACTCTGCTGGTGTTAAAGCTTCTGTGGGCCTTCTTCAGAACAATTTGATTGATAATTTTGATCTGACTACATTGAGAGAAGTTCCAAAGTCTTTAGCATCATGTTCTTCTCAAGGTGATTTTTTTATTCCTTTAACAGCACGTGAAATCCACTCAACCAATCGAGGAAAAAGTGATGCTTCAATTCCAGGGAATATTTCTGATTTGGAATCTGAATTAAATGAAAGCCTGTGCAGCCTTAATTCTCTTTATAATGATTATGTCTCGGATAGTATTGGCCTTCTCAACTCTGGCGAGTATGAGAGCTTGGTAAGAGAGAATGGATTTCTGGTCTCTGTCGTCCGGTGGTTAGGACATCGGTGGCCGCTCCACTGTTCAAGCGTTTTCCTTTCTCCTATTATTAGAGTGGGGTGGTTGGTTCCAATTGGACAAGGGTAAGAATTTGGATGGTGGGGTGGTTGGTTCCAATTGGACAAGGGTAAGAATTTGGATGGTCAATCTCTTTATGGTGAATTAAATAATCTCTTTCATGAGTCTTTCTCTCCATTGCCTTCGGGAAATAATATGATTTTAACCTGTAAGCAAAATGCAAACCCTTCCTCTGTTTTAGCTTCTGCTACTTCAAAAAAGTTGGAATTTCTTTAATTCTATTTTTCCGTCTTATTAGAGTATTTATGCAATCTTTTCCAAGAAGAGAGGAACATGTTCATGAAGGCTGTCCAGATTTCTCCAAATGATGTAAGATCTCCCAAGGGACCCTTCTCACAAAAGCAAGCTCCAATTTTGACATGGGGCTTAGGTGATAGTAAAAAGAGGTTTTTGATCCGAGTTTTCAACCCCGGATGTTGGTTTGATTTAAGAAGTTTAATCACAGTTTGTAGCCAGAAGAATTCTTAGAGGCTTGGGGAGGTATAAAAGGTTAATTATCAAAATGTTTATGAATCACCATTGTCCAGATGTCATTTTGTCTCAAGAGTCCAAGTCACTCAGGGTTGATCAACGTTTGTTAAGACTTGATGGAGTTCTAAGAATGCTGGTCGGGCTGAGTTTGCTTCAGTTGGCAATTTCGTAGCTTACAATGGGATGAATCCAAGGTTACAGTCAAGGAAGTTCTTATAGAAGGTTACTTTTTGTCTACTTCGATCTCTCTTCTCAATCACAAGAAAATCTGGATTTCTAATGTATATGGTCCAATCTTTTTCGTTGGAATGTAGACTCCTTGGCATTGGATGATGATAGTATCGAAATTGGTAATTTCAAATGTTGAAATCTTGCCTTGCTAGCTATACGAGGTTGGAAATTTTTTAAGAATTTGCTGCCTTGGGAAGATTTGACAGTGACAAGTTTTGTATGGCTCTGTTTCATTTAAATGGGCAGGACAGAATTATTGGGTTTTCTAGTTCTAGATGGCCATGGTCAGCAATCAGCAAGTTCTAAAGGCTTACAGGCTTCAGAATCATGAGTTGATTTTGGAGCTGTTCTTGGCCCGGTTGAGATCAATTAGTTTATGGATTTCTTAGGATAGTCCTTGTAGCTGAGATAGTTATGTCTCTAGAAGATATTGTTGAAACCTTTGTTTTGAAGATATTGAAGTTAGTGCAGCCTAAAAGTTGTAGTCTTGATGGAAATTTTTTTAAACAAGAGACAAACATTTCATTCATGTAATGAAATGGAGAAAGATAAAGATACAAGTCATGTAGTACTCCAATGACTCCTAATTTGTAACTTACAAAAGATGTAGAATCTTTTGAAGACCCTAAGAGATATAGAAGATTAGTTGGAAAATTGAATTATCTTACAGTGACACGATCAGACATAGCTGATTCAATAAGCAATGTGAGTCAGTACATGTCTTCCCCTACAATGGATCATTGGGTGCAGTATAACAAATTCTGTGTTATTTGAAAGCTGCATCTGAACGAGGGATCTTATATAAAAATCATGGTCATATGAATATTGAGTGTTTTTTAGATGTTGATTGGGCTGGATTAAGAGAAGATAGAAGATCGACCTTTGGATATTGTGTTTTGTTGGTGGCAATTTAGTTTCATGAAAGAGTAAGAAGCAAAATGTAGTTTTTCTATCAAGTGTTGAATGAAAATGCAAAGCTATGGCACAATTTGTATGTGAAATAATGTGGATGCATCAACTTTTGATCGAATTAGGCTTCAATGTTGCAGTTTCGACCAAGTTGTGATGCAACAACCAAGCTACCCATCATATAGCATCCAACCCAGTATTTCATGAGCGGACTAAACATATTGAAATTGATTGTCATTTTGTTCATGAGAAAATATAACAACGTTTGGTGTCTACTGGATATGTGAAGATTGGAGAGCAATTAGGAGATATCTTCACGAAAGCTTTAAATGAAGTCCGAGTAGATCGCCTTTGTAACAAGTTGGGTATGACTAACATATATGCTCCAACTTGATGGGGAGTGTTATAGAATATTTATGTAAATAATAGTTTATTAGTCTTTTGTTCTTTATTGTAATTTACTATTATTAGTTTAGAGCTTTCATGTATGCTTATATATATATTTCTCTAGTGTATAGAATGAAGTGAGTTATTCTTTCCATTTGGTCTCACATTAACAATCTTTATTGTGGGAAATCAGATCATGTCTCACTCGTGATATAGCTTGGAGGTCCATTTCTCTTGAAGATAAGATAAAATTGGAGAGGAAGTTCCAGGAGCTGGAAATCTTTTGTGCTTTAAAGAATTTAGAAAAGAATAACGCCCTCAGTACTGATGGGTTCACTACAGAATTTGTTATTCACTTTTGGCATTATCTCACACCAGATTTCTCAAGATTTTTTGCAGAATTTTCCAAAAATGGCCATGTGAACGCTGCTGTCAAGGAAAATTTCATATGTCTCATCCAAAAAAAAGAGCAAGTTTCAAGAGAAAAAGACTTTAGACCAATAGGTCTTACAAAAGTACTTGCTGACAATATTAATGTTGGGAATAACAATACGGGATCCGAAAAATCTCCTGAGATCTAAACTTCAATAGCCTAATAGTATTCCCTTTCCACAATTAAGTGCAGCAAAAGAACACACAACAATAAATGAACCACAAAAGTAAAAGATTAAGGGAACGGAAATTTAGACATAGAAGATTTATACTGGTTCACCCCAACGAGAACAGGCTACATCTAGTTCTTGCAATTGCAGGTTCCACTAATATTGAAGAATATAATGAAATCTCTCACTAATCACCTCGTCGTACAATCTCGACCCTTAGTACTCTTGGTTAGCAAAACCAAAGAAAAAAGCACTCTTACAATCTCTCTAAGCACACACACTTTGGTGAACCAAGGTCACACACAAATGAGCATTCTCTAGCCCCTTTTAAAGATGGCAATACTTGCTCACTAAGTTGCTCAACTTGCTCAATAAGTAGTCCACAAGACTTGCTCACCGAGTTGCTCAACTTGCTCACCAAGTAGTTCAACTTTCTCACCAAGCAACCCAGCTTGCTCACCAAGCATCTCGATTTTGCTCATCAAACATCGTCTCGACATTGTTATTCGAACATCAGACTGCACAATGAATCTTTCACGAACAATTATACTTGATGATTTGGGCTCCACAATCTCTACAATTAAAGGTGTTAAGTCATAGAATTATTCTTGTTTTTCATTTTCACTTCTTTTGGAGTTTCTATCTCTGTGAACTCTCATTTTCATTATTTTCATTATTTCAATGAAATGCTAGTCTTTTGTTAAAAAAAAAATCACATCTTTTTTTCAATGCAATTATGTATAGGCTTGTTGGTTTTCTTTATTCGAACTTTTCAAACTTCACTAGGTAATCTCAAAGAATTCAAGAAGTATCTCACTCAATTGCTTTGTGGACCTTCTTTGAATGCTAAAAATCATCTTCTAGGGTTGATGCTACTAAGGCAAAATTATGGTTCGAGCAGAATCAACAAATTTTTTAAGATAAAAGCAAGCCAGCATCTCAATGGTACTCTTTATCCAATTTTATGAGTCTTATCTCCTACTGCTATTTTTAATAATTGGGATGCTTTTATTCACGTTCACTCATTTTAGTCTTTTTATTTTCTGTCATTCCTTTGGGAGTTTGTTTCTCTTTGAATTGTTGCTTCCTTTTCATATAATGAAAAGAGACTAATGCTCAAGGAAAACAAACCTTAAAAAAGGGAGATAACAAATAAAAGCAAAAGAGCGAGCAAATTAAAGGGAAGTTACGAATGTCTCCCAATTCATACAAATATCTTAAAAAGAAAAATGAGAAAAAAGTTTTGACAAAGAACACCATAGAGAAACCTTTAACTTAGTTGAATCAAAACAATCCGAATGAAATGAGGAATTATTCTAAAAGATTTTGAAATTATGCTTCATCCAAAGTTCAGGAATAATAGCTTTGATTGCGTTAATCCATAATAACTGAGGTTTTGATGGAAGAGAAGGTCTGAGAAGGAGGTAACAACTTAGCAATATTTGAGAAAATCCAGCACATATTAAATAATGAGAACAAATTATGCCCGCAGCCCAATGCAAAAGAGCATTAAAAAAAGATATGATTTTGAGTCTCACGGATTTCCATACATAAGAAACAAATTGAAGGCATAAGGCAAAAAGAAGGTGATTTTCTCTAAAGAACTTCTATTGTGTTGAGGTTGCTATCCAACAAAATCCAAAAAAGCATATTAATCCTTTTTGGACTTTTGGACTTCCAAATACATGAATAAATACCCTGGCCAATGGAGAGGATAATGATAAATACCTTGAGAGAGAATTTACTGGACATACTCCTGAAGAATTGAGACTCCACTTCCTTGAGTCCATGAAAATTGAAAGCTGGATCAAATTTAAGACCTCAAGCAGCAAAGTGTATTCCACAATCTCATTATCTTTCAAAAGTCTTCTACATATAATCTTCCCAGAGGAGCAAGAAGAATCCCAAAAATCTCCCACAAACCATTCTTCTTTAAGGTAATTTCTTACCCGGATGGTTCAATTGCTGATTTTTGGGATTCTAATCATTCTTGGAGATTTACATCACGCATAAATTTGAAGGATATTGAATCAGTAAAGTTTTTGTCTATTTTACCCTAGGTGAATTCTGTAACTCTGAAAAATGAAGAGGACAAATTGATATGGAAGATGGAATCCTCAGGGTGCTTCTTGGTAAGCTCATTGACCAAACATTTCTCTTCTTCCTCTATTTTACCAAAGGAAATTTATTCAAGCTTTATGAAAATCAAATTGCCCTCGGAAAGTAAACATCCTTGCTTGGATATTGCTGCTTGGACATCTTAATACTGCGGAATCTCTTCAAAAAAAACAGCCCTACATGAATTTGTTATTCACTTTTGGCATTATCTCACATCAGATTTTGATACTCAAGATCATCTCCTTTTTCAATGCAAGTATTCTTTGGCTTGTCGGTTCTTGTTATTCCAGATTTTTAATCTTCATTTGGTACTCTCAAAGGATTCAAGAAGCAATGTTACTCAACAGCTTGGTGGTCCCTCTTTCAAGGATAGAAGTCTTCTTTTATGGAGAAAGTCTATTAACGCTTTGTTATCAGAAGTATGGTCTGAGACAAATTAACGTATCTTTAAAGGAAAAAGCAAGCCATGGATTGAATTTTTAAGTATTGCCAAATTCAAAGCTTCGTAATGGTGTTCCTTATCAAAATTATTTGATTCTTACTCTCTTAGTGTAATTTGTAATAGTTTGGATGCTTTTATTAATCCTTTGTAATTTTTACTTTATTTCTCTTTACTCCTTTTGGAGTTTTTTTAATTTTATCTTGTAGCTTCCTTTTCATCATATCAATAAAAAGTTGTCTCTTGCTCTAAAAAAATCTCCCACAAACCATTGGGAAGGATGGACTGTTTAAAAATGAAAGGAAATTGAGATAACAAAGGAACATTTTCCAGCCATATATCATACCAGAAAAAAGTCTTCATGATTTTGCTATTTGGAAATCTAAATACAGCAGAAATTCTTCAAAGGAAGCTCCCAAGTTCAACATTGATGCCATCAGTATGTTTATTATTCGTTTTTTAACAAGAAAAAAATTTTCGTTGATATAATGAAAAGAAAAATGTTTAAGAGATACAAACTCACAAAGGAAGTGAAGATAAAGAAAAACAAAAACAAAAACAAGAACTTCGAGACAATTACAATCAAATAGAGATCATCATAAGAACTTGTAAAGAACAAAGAGAAATTCAAAAAACCAATCTTGGGACATCCAATGAGATGAACTAAGAATTTGTGAAAGAGACCAAAAAATATGCCTTCTATGAACCAATATAAATAGAGCAACAAGAGGCTTCCTGGCAAAACTTCTTCAAAAACTGAGATCGAAGCAACCAAATCAAACTGAAGCCTGGTTGAAATGATATCATTAAGATGAAACTTAGCAGAAGATGTAAATTTAGGAGCTGCAATAACCAAGACCAACAAAAACTTCGAAGATCAAAGTCACCTATTACTCCACTGTCCTTACACTTCAGGTTGTTGGTTTCCTTTATTACGCCTTTTCAACTTACAGTGGATATTTTTGAACGATTCAAGAAGTAATTTATTTAAGCTTCTCTTCGGTCCAAACTTTTCTTCTCAACACATCTCGTATGGTTCAATGTCATCAAATACATTTTTTTAGAATTATGGTTCGAAAGAAATCATATTATGTTATGCAGCTTATGAAGACCAAAGTCACCTATTATTCCATTGATTCTTGGGATCAAATTCCCAAAGTTGCCTATGTCAAAAAAATAAGAATAATAATAAATAAACGAATAAAAAACCTTCATGTGTGTACAGCCACAACTAGTTTCAAAAGATGAAGTTACTATTGGGACATAGTGAGTCTAAACATCACACATTAATAGTTTTTGTCAAAAAAGAAACGCTAATAACCTAGTACATGGCACGAAGAGAATGCAAAGGGAAGCATAAATAGAAGCACTGATCATCCTACAGGTAGATAGTTCCATTTTAAAATTGAACATAATGTTTAGATTATATCCATAAGCAACAATGAAATAAACATTATAACATCTCAAACCAATTAAGATGCAATCAAACCTGAGCAAGTGAACCTTCTGGAGCAGATAAACCATAAAACTTCAGTAACACATCACAGTAGGTGCTGCGCTGTTTTAACTTGGTTGACACAAAAAGCTGCTCAAATCTTCCGCAAACAATCTCAGTCTGATTAATGTTAATGATTCTTGCAGCAGCCTGATTAATCGATACCGTAAACAAAAATTGTATCATGTTATGTGCATCCTTTCCAGAATGTGATGGTGAATTCTCATCTTGTTCGTAACTTAGCAACTTATTAATTGCCTGCCATTCCTCTTTAGTCAATTGTTCGTCACCTAAATGTGATCCCACAGAAGCATCCACATCAGAAGTATCTCCAGAATTCGCACGCCTATATGATATGAAACCACAATAATTGCTAAAATTAAAAGAAGAATTGTAAATTATAGCATTGGGCAATTTGGTTTGAAACAAATATAGGAAATAAGATATTTACAAACCATCTAAATGAAAACCAGCTACTCTTTTTCAATCTTTTCTGTTCAGCTGCTTCTTTTGATTTCACAGACTCAACCTTCGCATGTGCAAGTAACCTAAACACACAATAAGTGGCAACAGGATAAAATTAAGTTTTTTTTAAAAAGAAACAAACTTTTAATTGAAGGTATGAAAAGATTGCATGAGTTCATGAGTTCAAAAGAAACAAACTCCAAGGAGGAGTGAAAAAACCATAAAAATACAGCATTAAGAGGGAAAAATTAAAGCATGCCAATTATTACAAATATGGGAAGGAGAATAAGCTTTAAAAGAATGGGATAGAGAACACCCAGAAGACACTATGAATTTTGCAATGGCGAAACAATCTTCACTTGACCTAAGTCTTCCTTCAAATATTCTTTGACTTCTCTCGTGCCAAAGCTCATAAATAATAGATTTTATAGTGTTTACCCATAACAATCGACCAGTACGAGGAAGAGAAAAACCACCAAGGAGCTGTAGCAAATTGCACTTTAAATCATCATGAGAAACCCAGCACAAAATAAAATTCTGAAGCAAAGAAAACCATATCCTTGAACCATAAGAACAATGAAACAAGTGAGAATGATCTTCAGGGGCTGAAAAACAGAAGAAACACACTGATGATTGCAAAGCAAAATGCTGATGTTTCCTTTGGAGAATATCCACTAGATTTAGATGATCAAAGAGCACAATCCTAATTTTTTGGAGCTTTCGTCTTCCACAAAGCAGAAAACTGATCTTTGGGAAGAGAGTGAGAGGCCGAGAGGAATTTTGTCATTGCTTCAACTGAATACTAACCAAAATTGTCAAGATTCCATCGCAACTTGTCCTCAGCATCTCTTAGAGAAACAATATCTAAAAGAGAAAGGAGAGAGAGATATTCAACTAATTCATCATCTTTTAAATTTCTTCGAGTCACAATATACCAGGCCCCAATGTTGAAATCTGAAGCTTCACTAACAGAACACGAAGGTTTAGAAATCACCTTAAATACTTTAGGAAAAGACGGAGCAAGCTTAAAGTCATTAAGCCAAATACCATGCCAAAATGAAGACCTTCTGCCATTTCCAATTGATATTCTCACGTGCAGTTTAGCCAAATTCCAGCTCTTGGTGATACTATACCATGGACATTTAGAACTAACTAGGGATTTGGAACCAGAATTCCAATTGAAAGAATATGCCCCATAAAGACTTTTGATAACCATCCTCTTGAGGCTCATATGCAAAACGCCATCCCCATTTTGCAAGTAAAACATGATTTCTCCCTTTAAGACCACCAATGCCTAGGCCCCCCAATTCGAATGGCAAAGTTGTTGCATTCCACCAAACTATGATTCAAAGGCAAATCAGGCTTTCCTTCCCAAAAAAAATTCCTAATGCGCTTCTCCAATTGAGAACAAACTTGGACTGGCATTAAAAACAGAGACAAATAGCAAATGGGAAGGTTGGATACAACGGATGAACACAAAACAAGTCTCCCACCATGGAAAAGGTTGAAACTCCTCCATCTGGAAAGTTTTTTGTGCATCTTATCCAACATAAGAGACCACAATGATAGAGATCAAGGTTTTTCCACCGAAAGGCATTCCTAAGTATATAATAGGTAGAGATTCCAGCTTGCATATCAATTTAGAAACCATCACCAATGATCGTGAGTGATGGATATTTACAACACAAAGAGAAGACTTCTCCCAATTTACCTTGAGAGCTGAAAGCCATTCAAAAGCATCAATCAATCTTGTTGGGGCCAAGAGCATATCATCATTGTCTTTGCAAAAAATCAATGTGTTATCCGCAAACGGTAAATGTGAGACTGTGAATATTATCCTTTCCAACAACAAAGCCTTCAAAAAAATCCATTGGAATGAAGATTATCCATCATCCTACTAAACACATCAGCGATTAGTATGAAGGGGAAAGGGGATAATAAATCTCCTTACTTCAAACCCCTTTGAAGCGCAAACTCTCTCCCTAGGCCAGCCATTGATAAAAATGGAAAACTTTGGATTTAACACATCCTCGGATCCAAGTAATCCATTTGAGGCCAAAACCCTTTTGCGGAAGGACCATTTCTAGAAAGCTCCAATCAACTCTATCAAAAGCTTTTTCAAAATCCACCTTTAAGATCCAACCTTTCTTTTTCCTTAAGCTATACTTCTCAACAATTTCATTCGCAATCAAAATAGGATCAAGAATCTGATGACCAGCGACATAGGCACTTTAATTCATAGAAATTGAGAAAGATATCACCTTTTGGAGTCTGTCAGCAAGGACTTTTACCACCACCTTATATATTGAAGTGGTAAGACTAATAGGACAAAAATCTTTTACATAAGAAGCTTTGCCTTTATTGGGAATAAGACAAATAAAATTTCCTTTTATGCAAGAGTTCAGATGCCCATTTCTAATGAATTCCTCAAAAAGTTTCACAAAGTCAGGTTAAGAATCTGCCAAACTTTAATAAAAAACTCAATAGCAAATCCATCCAGCCCAGGGGCTTGATCGGGCTTTATTACTACCCAAACCCTTCATTGTTTGAAAATTTTCCTTCTCATCAAACCTTCTTTCCAACCATCTCTTGTCAGAAACAGAGATGGGCCTCCATTCCAGACCAATAGGAATGAACCTTTGCTGATTATCTTTGCAATAAAGTTGCTGAAAGAAGCCAAAAATTTCTGCTTCAATGGCTGAGAAAGATAACAAAGCCTCATTGTTTGAAGATACAATTCTGATATTAATGCCATTCTCTTTTTAGAAGCAAGGGAACGGTGAAAGAAGCCAGAGTTTTCATCCCCTGTTTTAGCCCAAAAGCAAATTCCTTTCTTCAATAATATAAAGGTTCACAAGCCTCTTTTTAATAAGCTTCGTAAGGAAACATCTAAAAATAGATCTTCACCACTTCTTTTGCATCAAGATCTGAATGGCTGCAACAATCTTTACTTCCTCCTGCTTTTTCTTCTCATGATTTACTCCACTGGCTGATACTCTATTTAAGTTACCACGCTTGGAATTGATAGCAAAACCACCCCATCCATAAGAGGAATCAGCCTTAAGAGAATTCTCAATCAATGAAACACAGTCATTTTCCATCAGCCATGAATTATAGAAGCAAAAAGGCGATGGTCCCCAAGAAAAATTACCAAAATTCAGAATAATACGAAAATGATCAGAAGTGATCCTTGTTGATTTTGAAGCTCTTGAATTATTGAATAAACAATCCCAAGCTTTTGATATAAAAGGTCTACAAATGATTTCACAGGCTTTGGTCCCCCTCTTGACCATGTATAACAACCGTTAGAAACTTCCAAAAGATCAAGGTCTTCAATCTTTTTTTTTCATGCTCTTACAAGCTTTGCTTCTAGATGACCTCTCAGAATCCCATCTAATGACATTGAAGTCCCCACCAACACACCAAGGCTTTGAACAATAACCAAACAGGATAAAATTAAGTTTAGCCACAGTTTATCTTACTGATTTCACTATTTAATATATGATAGATCGAGACTAGGAACTCTAAAAGTTTAAAATGTGTGCTGCCAACCAAATTATAAACTTTATTATCTTGTTACATAATTTGGGTGTTCGACCTTTAAAATACCCTTTTTTCAACAAGGAAACAGAATATTTCATTGATAAAAGGAAAGAATACCATCAAAGTTATAATGACTTCATTTTTTTTAACAAGAAACTACTTTTCATTGATGTAATTAAAAGATATAAAAGTTCAAAGGGAAACAAACTTCAAGTGAAAAAAAACAAGAAAATTAAAGGAGATTAATGAACGCATCCCAAATACAAGAGATATTGTTTTTTTGGATAGGAAACAATTTCATTGATAAGAATGAAATATACAAAAGTATCCAAGTTACAAGAAAGATCTCCAATTAGACATGAGAGTGGAGAGATTGTAACTATCAAAAGGCCTATTTCGTTTACACCACAATAATGCATTGAAAAGGGAAATCTCCATGATGTCCTCCATACTCTTACTTTTCCCATTGAAAATACGGGCATTTCGCTCAATCCAAATGTGCCAAATGAGGGCTTTGTTGATGTTCAGCCAAAGCAACTTCTTGGCTTTTGTGAAAGGGTGATAAGCTAGAATCAAACTTAACCAATCAGTGGCATTTGACGGCGAAACTATGCTCCATTCAAAAGCAGTTGTTACCTTGTTCCAAAGGGTCGTTGTGTAGGGACAAAGAGTAAAAATGTGGCTGGCTGTTTCACTTTCTTTTTTACAAAAAATGCACCAGTTCGGGGATAACATAATCCATGGGCAGCGGCGTTGAATTCTGTCGTGGGTGCTGATGCTTTGGTTGCTTAATTCCCATAGGAAGAACTTAATTTTTTGGGAGATTTGGCCCTTCCAAATCTGTTGGTAGAGAGCATCATGAGAAGACGATGGTTCCTGTGCCAAACTTTGTATCAAAGATCTTGTGGTGAAAAACCCATCCTTTTCAAGTTTCCAAGTCCAACAGTCTTCTGAGGGAGATGGGCGAAAGGAAGCAGTGAGGGCCAGAATTTGTGCCCATTCCTCAGATTCCTCATCATTTAGATTCCTCCTAAAGCATGGAGCCCATGAGGCATTTCGGTCATCTCATAAATCTGATATCGAGGCATTCTTTAGAAGGGTCAAGGCATAAGCATGGGGGAAAACTCTGTTAAAAGGCTCATTCCAAATCCAAATATCTTGCCAAAAACTAGTATCCTTCCCATTTCCAACCTTTGAGCTAATATTTTGCAGAATCAGATTTCCAAAGAGAGATATATATTTCCATGGACTTTTGTTAGATATCCTCCTTGGTTGATCCGCTATCAATCCATGATGGATGAGACCAAACTTTGCAGCAATCAGTTTTCGCCAAAGAGCATGTTTTTCCCGTCAAAATCTCCAAGTCCATTTAGCTAAAAGTGCAGAATTTCGGTGTTTTATGTCCGGTACACCAAGCCCTCCCGATAAGAGGGGTCTTTTGATGGCATCCCATTTAATTCGGTGAAGTGATTTTGTTCCATCTTGGGTAGACCAAAGGAAACGAGCAAACATCCTTTCTATGGTACGAGCTACCTTGGTAGGGAGGTAGAAAAGGGAGAGGTAGTAAGTAGGAATATTGGTGAGGGTGGCTTGTATAAGGGTGAGACGTCCACCTTTGGATATATAGGAATGATTGCATCCAAATAATCTTTTCTGAATCTTCTCTATGATAGGTTTCCAAAAGGCTTCTGTCTTGGGGTTTCCTCCGAGGGGGAGACCAAGGTAGGTAGATGGCCATGTACCAATGTGGAAACCCAAGCTTTTCCAAAAGAATTCACCGTATGCCCATCCAAGTTGATTCCAAGAAGCTCTGATTTACTCCTATTGGCGTTTAGCC
>JAOANK020000056.1:2323541-2333841 GCA_026257165.2 Telfairia occidentalis | reverse complement strand
AAGAAGGTCACAAATTCAAACTCCATCTCAGATTCTCCGATCAATTTCTTCAACTTTTCTTCCTCTCTTCTCAAAATCTCATAAGAATTATATTGTAACCAAACTAAAATTTTAGGGGCCACAACAATAATTTAACCCATACAAGAGATATTGTTAGGAGAGAAATTTGCAAATAACTTAGAGAAGGAACACCACAATGAGGCTTTGAACTTGACAATATCACTGACATCTTCCATGAGCCTGAATTTTGGATTAAAAAATCCTTAGATTCCTTTCAAACCATAATTCTAAAGAGATAGCTTTGAGGACGGACCCAAATAATGACTTTCATTTTTTTTATAAAAAAAGAATCTACTATGCTGAGCAATGAAATGCTCTCCTCCCTGTAGGTCTTTCATTCTTTGTTAGATTTTTACAGATTTAAAGGTCATCTTAATTTCTTAGTTTTTCTTCCGTTTTTTTGAAGGCGTTCCTTAGAGTGAGTGATTTATTTTTAACAAGAAACAAACTTTTCAATGTAACAAAAATGTTCACAGACATAAACTCCTCTTTGGAGTGAAAAAAGAAACAACAAAACAAGTCATCACAACCCGACCCAACCTGGAATGTCATGAAACGACCGGCTTTGATCCAAACCATCTTTGCAAATTTCAGTGGGTACCTCGAAGAAGGAAAACTCACTTAGGTGAAATTCATGGACGAAGAATTTTTTTCATGGTTTTATTGATTATTTTGAGAATAGCCATGATCAAATAGATCCAACAACCATCGAAGATGAATTTCAGAATTTTTTCAAATATTTTGATGAAGAAGATGAAATTGTATTTTGTCTGGTGAGGTTTTTTACTGATACGGAGAAAAGTGTACGAAGGGTAATTTTCAAAAGCTACCAATTGAACAAAAAGAGCAACTTATCTTACACTTGAATGAATTTTTTTTTTGTTCAGGATGAAAGAATACCTAACTTTTAACTAAACATCTTTTTCAAACTGGAGTTCCTTCAAACCTCTTAGACAAAGAAACAAGAAGAGATTTTATTTTTTTTAACAAGAAATAAAGTTTCATTGAATAGAAGAAAAAATACAATGTTCAAAAGGGAAACAAACTCCAAATGAGTGAAAAAGCAAAATAAAAAGATTAAGAAGGGAAAATAACAGCAGGCCAATTACAACAAATATCAAAAGGAGAATGTGCATCAAAGACTTTGAAAAGAAAATACTATGTAGAGGCCTTGAACCTAGCAATTTCCCAAGACTTGAATTTGCCTTCAAAGACCCTCATATTTTTTTCCATAAATAGTTCATAAGAAAGAGCTTTAATGAAATTGTTCCATATAAGAGAGCTTCGAGCAGGGAATAAAGAACCACAAAGAAGCTGCGAATAATTGATCTTTGAATCATCAAAGAAAACCCGTGTCATATTAAAAGCTGCAAGAACAAAATTACAGCATGCTGACGTGTATTTGCAAAGAAATAACAAATGAGCTTGACTTTCAGAAGCTTCAAAACATAAAAAAGACACTGATGGTTGAAGAGGTATATGAAGGAGCTTCTTTTGCAAAGAATCCACTGCATTAAGACGGCCAAAATCCAAGAGAAGATATTAACTTTTCTTGGACTCTTTGATTTACACGAAGTTGAGAAGAGATCCTTGGGCAATGGTTGAGCATAATTTGAACATTTATTTAAAGATTTTACCAAGAAAACCCCTCAATGATCAAGACTCCATCTCAAATAATGAACCTTTTGCTTTAATGAAATCGCATGAAAGATGGCTAAGAGTGAACCTAGTTCAGAAAATTCCTCCTCCTTTAAACTTTGGCTGAGTCTCAATATTCCAAGAAGCTAAATTTGGATCCCAAACTTTGCAAATAGCACAAAAAGGCTTAGAAACAACCTTATATAATTTTAGATAAACAAGAGCCAATGGTGAATTAGACAACCAAGCATCCTGCCAAGAGTGAACACACCTGTCATTTCCCAAAGAAACTGCAAATGAGAGTTTACTGAAGACCAGATTTTTGAAATACTAAACAAAGGGCACTTTGAGATGACTAAAGATTAATTTCCAGCATGCCAATTAAAAGACTCAGAGCCATATAAGCTTTCCATCACCTTTCTCCACAAAGCATATGGTTCATAGGAAAATCTCCAGCACAACTTGGCAAGCAAAGCTTGATTTTTCCACTTGAGACCCCCAATTCCAAGGCCACCAGATTCCAAAGGCAAAGAAGTGGCATTCCAATGAACTAAATGATTGAGAGGAACATCGGACTTATCCTCCCAAAAGAAATTATGTAAACGTTCCAGTTGCGAACAAAACTGAGAAGGGATTAAAAATAGAGATAAATAATATGTTGGCAAGTTGGAGAGAACTGAGGACCACAAAATGAGCCTACCACCGCGAGAAAGATTGAAATGTTTCCATTTTTAGAAAGCTTCTTCTGCATTTTTCCCAATATAGGGGACCAAAAAGATGAAGATCGAGGTTCCCCTCCCAAAGGCATACCCAAGTAAGTTAGAGGAAGGTCTTCCACTTTGCAATTAAACCACAAGGCCATTTGAGAACAAGGAATATTTATGCCACAAAGAGAGGACTTGTCTCAATTTACTTTGAGCCCCGAGAGCCATTCGAAACCCTCAATAGTTTCAACCAAAGAAATGAGCATACTATCATCATCTTTGCAAAATAGAAGAATGTCATCTTCAATTCGTTGATGAGAAATATGAATCGCACGATTCCCCCACAATAAAACCCTCATATAAGCCATTAGCGTGAATGTTGTTCAACATGCTACTCAAAACATCCGCAATCATAATAAAAAGAGCGGAAGACAATGGATTGCCTACCTTAATACCCTAGATGCTAAAATTCTTCCTTTAAGCCACCCATTGATCAAAATTGAGAACTTAGGATCCCTTATGCAACCATTAATCCAAGATCTTCATTTTGAACCAAAGCCCTGTTGCTGAAGCACAATTTCCAAAAACTCTCAATCAACTCTATCGAATGCCTTCTCAAAATCAAGTTTTAGGACCCAAGGGGAAAAATAAAGAAAGTATTCATCACTACTTCTTAACAACAGACGTAAGTATACTCTCTCCTCTCTCCTTCCCCTCTCTCATCTCTGGTAAACCTCTCCGTTCATCCTCTTCAGTGATTCCTTTAGGGCGCTCGATTTCTCTCCTATGTTTTTAATCGTTAGTTTTGGGTTTCGTGTTTCTAGATTCATCTCCTCGATTTTATTCTTTGGATTTGGCTTTTTTGAGATGGAAGTCAAGAGCTATCGCTGTGGTTTTTTTTTTTTTTTTTTTTTTGGAGTGTGTAATATGGCCACTTTCTAGGGGAAGGAAAAGTGTGGTGGTCCCTGCCATGGTGAATAAGAATGGCTAGGTCTTTTTTTGGCAAATGCTAAAAGATTATATATTTAACTCTCTATTAAGGAAGTGTTGAAAGGAGGCTATTCCATCTCTATTCTAGTTCCATATTCCAATAATCTGGATTTATGGATTACAAATGTTTATGGGCTCACTGACCATAGAGAAAGGAATTTCTTTTTGGATGAGTTAAGGTCAATTTTTGCATATGTCTCAAATCCTTGGTGTTTGGGAGGTGATTTCAATGCTATAAGATGGTCTTCAGAACGTTCCACTTGATCAAGATCAATCAAAAGTATGAGGAAGTTCAATAATGTTATTGAAGAATTGGGGATGTTGGAGATTCCTCTTCAAAATGGTTCTTTCTCTTGGTCAAGAAGTGGTTCACGACAGTGCATTCACTATTGGATCAGGTTTTTATTTCTTCAGCATGGGATCTATTTTTCATAATTCTCGAGCTTCAAGGGCATGTCGAACCACCTCAGATCACTTCCCCATTGTTCTTGAATGTCGAAATTTCTTTTGGGGCCGTGCCCTTTTCAATTCTTCAATTCTTGGCTATCTAACAAAGAATGCAATGAACTTATTGAATCATGTTTGCTGTTTCATACTTCCTATGGTTGGCTGGTTTTGCCATTCATTCAAAACTTCAGAATCTTAAATCGTGCCTCAGTCATTGGAGTAAAAAACTAGAGTCAGCATCAAAAAGCCAAAGAGCAGAAATTATTAGTTGATCTTGAGAACTTGGAAGCAAAAGAGGAATTTTCAGCTTATCTTTGGAAGATCTAGATTTTCGAAGTTCATAATGAATTGCTCAATTTATACATGGGAGAAGAGAGAGATGTAATTCAAAAATGGCAGGTTCATTGGTTAAAAGACGGGGATGAAAATTCATCATTTTTCCATCGGTTTATCTCTGCAAGAAAAAGAAAAGCCATGATTTCAGGTTTGGTGAGCAGTAATGGGGAAGATTTAGTCACCAGGCGGCCATTGAAGAGGAAATACTTAGTTTTTTCCAAGGTCTATACACTAAAAATTGTACTCCTCCAGATCTTAATTGGAAGCCTCTCTCCTCTGTCTCTAGTTAATGGTTGGAAAGGAGTTTTGATGAATCTAAAATTTTGGGGGCATTAAAGGGGTCTTGGTAAGAAAAAGGCTCCCAGGCGCGATGGCTTTACTTCAAAATTTCTTCTTAAGAATTGGCAGCTTCTTCGTCGTGACTTTTGGAGGTTTTTTGCTGAATTTTACCGAAATGGACATGTCAATTCTTGTCTTAAAGGAACTTTCATTTGCCTAATCCATAAAAAGGATAAATCTTCCATTTAAGAACTTTAGGCCAATAAGTCTTTTGTCTTCTGTTTACAAAGTATTGGCTAAGGTTCTTGCGAAATGTCTAAAGAAGGTTGTTGAAGCTTGATTTTCAGAAAGCATTTGATACGGTGGATTGGGATTTTTGGGAAGCGATTATTTTGCACAAAGGTTTTGGTTCCAGATGGATTTCATGGATTATGGATTGTGTTGGAAACCCAATTTTCTCAATTTTTATTAATGGACAACCTAAGGAACGTATTCAAGCTTCTAGAGGTTTGTGCCAAGATGCCTGCTAGTTTTTGCTCTTCAATTGAAAAGCTTCTTCGTAAATTTTTTTGGGAGGGATCACATGATGCAAAGCTAAGTCACTTAGTTTGATAGGACTTGACTGCTCGGCTTTTAGAAGATGAAGGACTCGGTTTCAGGAGCTCGAAATGGAAAAATAGAGCTCTTCTCTCAAAATGGGGTTGGAGATTTTGCCATGAACCAAAATTTCTATGGAGAAGAGTGGTGGCTAGTATCTATGGTTCAAATTTACTTAATTGGAATTCTGTTATCAAGCTTCATGGTTGTTTGAGATGCCCATGGGTCAATATTTCCAAGCTGTGGAATCAATTCATTCCTCTTTATAAGTTCAAAATTGGTAATGGTACATGTGTTTCTTTTTGGAATGACATTTGGGTAGTTGATTCTCCTCTTTGTTTTGTTTTTCCTCATCTTTACAAAGTAGTTACTCATCCCAACAGGACTTTAGCTGATTTGGATCGCGATCATCAGGTTTGGAGTTTTGATACCCGACGCAAACTAAAAGACCAAGAGGCTTTGAAATTTACTGCTCTCTTGTCTCTAGTTAGCTCCACTCGCCCCAATGATTTTGAGGATAAGATGAGTTAGAATTTGGAGCCCTGTGGATGTTTTTCTGTTAAATCTTTGACTAAGCATCTTTCTTCTCCAGGGAATTTATCTAAGAGTTATTTTTTTCCTTGCGGAAGACTAAAAGTTCTCGAAAATGCAACATTTTTTCTTGGCTTTTGCTTAATGGCCATATTAATGTTGCTGATTTTTTTGCAAAACAAGTTGTCTTCGTTGATGTTAACTCCAAGTATTTGTGTTCTTTGCCTTGCTCATGAAGAATCTCAAGATCATATTTTGTTTCATTGCCTATATGTTATGGACGGTTGGTTTTATCTATTTTCTCTTTTCAATCTTTATTGGGTTTTTGCGAAGACTACAATGTGTAATCTCCTCCATCTTCTTTGCGATCCCTCTTGAAACTCCAGATGTTTTTTTGTGGTTAAATGCTATTAAAACTTTATTGTATGAGCTTTGGTTCGAACGAAATCAACGGGTGTTTGAAGATAAATGAAGGTCGTGGGTCGATTGTTTCAGCATTGCAAAATTTAAGGTGTCGCAATGGTGTTTTCTTTCTAATCTTTTTTATTCTTATCCTGCCTTATCTATATGTAACAATTGGGATGCTTTCATTCATTACTTTTGATTATTTGCCTTTGTTTTCTTATTTATTTTCTTTTATTTTCACTTCCTTTGGAGTTTGTTTCTCTTAGAACTTGTATTCCTTTTCATCCTTTCAATGAAAAGTTGTTTCTTGTTAAAAAAAAAATCAAGTTTTAGGACCCAACCGCATTTCAACTTGTAGTCTCTCTCTAACTCATTTGCAATAAGAATAGGATCTAAAATCTGTCGGTCAACCATAAAAGCACTCTGATGCAAAGAAATGGTGGAAGGCAGAGCTTGTTTTAAACGGTCTGCAAGCACTTTAGACGAAAGTCCTTGACACAAGCGACTCTTTCCTCTTTAGGAAGCAAGCAAATAAAGTTTCCTTCAAGCACGAATTGAGATAATCATTCCTGAAAAATTCATTGAACAATCTAATGAAATGAAGAAAAAATTTTATTCAATGGGTTCTTCCAGCAATTGACTCAATTGGAAACAAATTTTATCAATTTTCAATATGTTGAAGATTCAATCCGCTACTGCAATGGTCATTTGATGAGTTGACAACGACATTTTAGATTGGAGGTTTTTCTAATCATTGGAAGTAGGCTTTAAAATAACATTCTTTGACTTCATTTTGTTTTGAACTCAAGGACGAGTTTTCTAAGAGGTAGGCAATGGCAAACTAATGCAGAGAGTTTGATAATAGTTTTTATTTAATTGTTTTAGTTTTCTAATCACTTTATTGTTAGTTTATCTATAAATAGATTTTATATCATGTATTAGCATACTTTTTGGAAATCTAATGGCCATGTGATGCCAAGAGTAGAGGAGTACATGAATAAACCAACACCACCTCCAATGAGAAGGAATCTTGAGATTATGTTAGCCTGGTAAAGCTTAAAGGTGTATTTTTCTTTTCCACAACAAATAAATAAAAGAACAGAATCCTTTGTATTAGAGTTCTCGGGTGCTCCCCTTTTGTTGTTTACGCTACACCAGAATCTATATATAGTTTTACAGTCAAGAAAACATGAAAACTTTGAACAAATTATTACACAAATATTCTATGTTAGAAATGAGATCAACTCAAAGGAACCATCATAAGAAATAGACAACATAATTTACATACCTCCATAAAAGAATCACTTTGGAATCAAGGTCCTTCTCGATTTCTCTAATCTCTGCATCACTAGTATTTGACGATCGTTGCAATGAACCAGCATACAACTGAATATAGCGTCTACGAAGTTGACAAAGTTGCCGTATTCGCTCCCAGGAAAACCGGTAACTTATTCAGGAGTAATACAAAATGTGAGTATCAACTTTAGGCAATTTTACAAGAATCTGAAGTTTGTACAGTGCATTGACGACCAATGAATTGGATCATTCAATCTAATTCCTTATTTCATTTGCTGTTTTTTCTTTTTCTTTGGGCGCAGGAGGATTGAAGTTGAGGTGTTCAGAGAATATAATTTCATTGTACCAAGTAAAGAGATTTGATTGTGAACCATTACCACATTTTCTTCTGCTGCAGGCCTGCTTGAACAGCATAACGCCACCACAGTTTAGGAGCGACAAAAACAGGAACCGTCGGCCTCAAATGGGAAACTTCAACATGTGTCTTGTATCTTGAAAAAACTTCCAAAAGCTTTATCCAATCGTGGTATTGAGCCTATCAAAAAATAACTTAATGTTATAACGATTTCTTTGCAGGAATGTCTATACATTGATGTTAACATTCTTTTTTGGGATACAAAGAAATAAAAAGAAAATGAGCTACATAGATCAAACATAATCATATGCAAGAAAGGCAAATAATTCTAGCATCTCTATGAACTTTTGATCTTGACAAAAAACAATGATAAAAACAAGAAAATGAAGAAATTAACACCACAAAAGAAAACGAAATGATTACAAATTGAGGTAAAATGCTATAAACATTGAAGATATTCAGACAACGAAATGGTTACAAATTGAGGTAAAATGCTATAAACATTAAAGATATTCACACAAAATTAACCAAGGAAGAAAAGATCCAATACCTCCGTTATTGTCAATGAAACATCACCCAAAACTAAGGAAGCCTTTTCAAATGGAATCTCTGGATCATTTCTTTCTTGATTTCCAAGACGATGATATTTCAAAATTCCATTAATCGGAGAAACCAAGTAATTCCGATTCACAGCCCATTTAGATCCCAATCCATGGTCAGCAGTGGGTTCATTTATACCATCTTCAAATATCTGTTAACAAATTAAGTCAAAGAAAATTTTCCTCAAAGACAATAATGATATTGTTAACCTTGACCAAACTAAACGTCAGGCTTACTGCGGAAACTAACTTAAGACTCCGTGACTAAATCACATGGTCGTCAAAACTGAAAAAACAAACCTCAATCCAATCCTTCGGACTAAGATCTTCCCATTTCTTGTCCAATCTCCATGGCAAGGTATTTGAATCATGATACATAGCAAGTCTATCAAGTTGCAATAACTGTAATCAAAGAGCTTATACCTTAGAAAAAATTATTACAGTTGCAGTGAAAAGCCAATAAAATACTTCACGGAAAAAAATGTGCAAAATGGCAAAAACCAATTTCTCAAAATAGAAAATTTCGAAGCAATACAACAGACTATGAATGTTGTCCAATCCTAAAACATCAGATGATAAAGAGATAGCAAAGAAGAGAACTCCACAATTTCAATTTCTTTCAAATTCCTTTTAAATTCGATCTTCCAAGACTTAATAGAATCATCCCAATTATGATGAACCGAGCAAAGAGGGTTAGAAATTACCTTTAATAAATGTGGGAAAGAAACTTTCAAAGGAGAATCAGAAAGTCATTTATCATGCCAGAAAGAAATTCTCTTCCCATTACCAATCTTGAAGACCGAAAAAAGCTTGACTAAATCCCAAGTATTCACAATACTCGGCCATGGACAACTAGGATAGCCTTTAAGAATGCAAACTGAATGCCAATTAAAATAATCATACCCATACATGCTAAAAATTACCTTGCACCATAAAGCCTTTGGTTCTGGTGAAAAACGTCAACTCCTTTTAGCAAGGAGAGCCTGATTCCTCCATTTAAGACTGCGAATTCCAAAGAAAGAGAAGCGAAAGACCATCGAACTAAATGACATAGTTTACCTTCACTGGTGTCTTTCCAGAAAAAATTCCTCAATAATCTTTCAACAACAGAAAATTAGTTTCCATAGGGGTGGATAAATCAGGAATTTTGTGTGGGGAGAGAGAATATTCATCTTTCGCACCTCCAATTTCTTGATGATACAATCTTCTTTTGTTCGGATAGGGAGGAGCAATTCGTTAATTTGAACCATACTTTGTTGGTGTTCGAGCTTATTTCTAGTCTTAAAGATTAACAAGTCTCTGCTGAAAAATTACAAAAGGAGTTGCCAAGGATGATGTTACCTCCAAGTATATGTGTTTTGTGTTATGCTAATCAAGAATCTCAAGATCATACTTTCTTTCAATGTTGTTATGCAATGGCTTGTTGATTCTCTTTATTATCCCTTTTCAACTTCCATTGGCTTTTTCAGAGGATTCAAGAAGCAATATTCTCCACTCCTATGTGGTCCTTCTTTGAGTCCCAGAAGTCATTTGCGGTGGATTAATGCTATCAAGACTTTGTTGTTCCAAATTTGGTTCAAGCAAAATCACAGGTGTTTGAAGATAAGAGTAAATCTTGTGTTGATTGCTTCAACATTGCCAAGTTTAAGAACCTCAATGGTGTTCTCTCTCTAATCTTTTTGAGTCATATAATCTTCTAATATTTGTAATAATTGGGATGCTTTTATTCGCTTTTTTTTTTAAATAGACTGATAAAGGAGGCGAAACGACAGGATTATTTTCTAAAAATAAAATAAGAGGCTCTGCATTAATCAAAGTAGATTTATTGAAATTTGAGGAAGCCAAAGGACTCAACCAGAACAAGAAGCAACTCCATCCTCTATAAAATATGAATCAACAAACAACGACCATTCATCTTCTTTAACTTTTAGATTCTCTCCCGATCCAATTCTTTCACAAAACAGAGTCTTCAAGATTAGAGGTTGTCTCTGTTATGATATGTATATATATGTGTGTTATTATGTATTTGTCCTTAATAGTAATTGTACATCCTTTAAGGTTAG
>JAOANK020000056.1:2301858-2323441 GCA_026257165.2 Telfairia occidentalis | reverse complement strand
GGGGGGGAGGGAGATAAAACCTCTACCCAAAGGAAATTACGAAAAACTACTTCCATTGGGCCATAAACATTAGAAATCCAAAAATCATTATTATGCTCAAAAAAAACTCTGACAAAATGTATCTTCCCTTTAGGACTTCTTTTTTTTTTTTTTTTTAACCAGAAAAACTTTTTATTGAATATATGAAAAGGAGTAAACAAACTCCCAAAGGAGTGAAAAGAGAATAAAGACGGCAAACATAAGTATAAAAAAGATGTAAGAAAACGCCAACGACAGCAAAAGGTGAAGAATAGGAATCAAAAACATCTGAAAATCAATCCTTTCAAGACGAATCATTTGTGCTATTATTAGGATCTTGCTGAAAATGGCCACACAAAACAGCTTCATCTAATTTTCAAGGATAGTGGCTAACTTCAAATTTTAATCTTTTAGGATTCCAATTTTCCTATTGAAGGAGCAACTTTAAAGAGAACCATCTCTTTTTCAATTAATTCCAATCTTGAGTCAAGGTGAGCAATCCATACCAAGAAATGATCGGAAGAATCAGCGAAGGGCTCCATTGAATACTCGAAGGAAAAACCACGAAGATGAGAGAAAATATAGAAATGAGAGAAATCTGACTCTTGGCCTTCTTTTCAAAAAACAAGAAAAAATCTTCAAACCTTCAAATGGTGATGGACTTCTTAAGAAACCAGAACCCAATTCTCACTAGACTTCTACTTAATAATGCGCAAAGAAAACATCGAAAACATGGAAGCATAAATGCTTACGCAACTACCAAAGAGTCATCTTCTTTTTCTATAAAACACTTCGTTTACAGAGAGAACTCTTGCTCTTCATTTAAGAGTCAAAAACAGCCTTAAATGTCAATTAACAAACTCTTTGAAATAAATGGCTAGCCAATTTATTTTTTGAAATCATGAACCTCATTAATAACCTCAAACAAATAACGCCTTTAAAGCTAAGTTTACTTTCATCCCATAGAATTAACATACGTCCTAATCTTCCAAATGGTTCTACTTCGGACCATCCAATATCTATAGCATATAAAGGTTAGACTAATCTCTTGTAAATCTTCTCAATTTTTTATTCTTAAACAAGACTATTTGTAATATAGGGAGGCGACTTGCCTGCATGGGCAGGGCGAGAGGGTACCCCTATGCTGCCCCACCCATGCCCCAAGCACAATGCGCCACACATGGGCATATCTTGAGGCGTGGACAGGCGGCTAGGTCGGGTGGGCGGCGGTTTTATGGCGGCAAAACGTGATCAGTGGGGTGGGGTCGTGTGCCTTGTGCACACGTCACGATCCTCGTTGGGCGGGGATGTTGCGGTGTTGCTTCCAATTTTAAATAAGAACTATTTATAGACAAAATTGTTGTAAGAGCCTTTTCAAAGATATTCTTTTGCGCAATCCCCTATGCCTCTTATGTTCCACAAGATGATTTTCATAAGTACCAAAATTATTGATAAGAAAAAGAAAATTTTTCCTTATCAATGGCCAAATCTCCTCACAGTCACAATCAAACTTGTATTCCTTTTCACTTAATCAATGAAAAGTTGTTTCTTGATCTAAAAAGAAAATCATTTTGAAATCAATTGTTCAATTAACCCTTTGGCGGACAAAGGCTTGCTTAGCATAGAAGATGGAGAATGCTAACAATAGATTGGTAAATGGCAAAAAGTAGGAGATTTTCCCTTGAAAATAGAAAAATGGGATGACAAGAAGCACAGTAATCAAGAATTGGATACGGGAGTTGGATTAGGATTTTGAATTTACCTCTAAAACATTGGTCAAGAAGATGTTCCGAAACCACTAGAAGATAGTATGGTAGCCTTGTTAGGGTTTCTTCCAAAACCCTCAATAGGCTAGATTGTTGCTTAGTTGTTATGGAAGTCAAAAGGAATTCCTGGGGCATTCTTCCAGCATCGATTAAAAATTAGAGATAAGAGATTGGAAACTTTTGTGGAAGAATTGATGAGAAGTTCAAGAAAAATCCTATTCAATCTCTCCATGCATAAAACAAATCTTGAACTAAATGATTTCTGGAACATCCTTATTTAAATTATGTTAAGATGGTATTAGAAGATGAAAAGTTACATTTTCAGTCCTTTACGGTATCCTCAGATGATGAAGTAGCCATCGAAAAGAGGACTTATATTTGATAGGTGAGGTCCTTCCATCAACGAGTTGACTGAAGGGAGAGTTTTAAATGATCGTTGTCAGTGTGAGCATCATTTAGTGGAATAGTTGGTTTCTAAAGATGAACCATCTTCTCTTCGAGCCTTGTTTAAACTTTTTTCTAGGTAGGAGTAGGGATTCAAACCTCTAATAGTTTAGACGAGAACATATGTCTTAACCAGTTGATCTATGCTTAAGTTAGCTCCCTTCGAGCCTTATTATTCCCTCGATAGTAAAAGATATTGATAATTTAGATGCAAAAATTGTACCCCTTAGAGGACATTTCTACCTTTCCTGGATTTTCAAATCACAAAAAGTGATTTAAATCTCTTAGTAGGAAAGCCCCAAAAGACAAAAAAACATTTCAACATTTGGCATCGGAAAATTTATAGGATATAGGTAAGTAAAGGATCACATATTAAAAAAAAAGTTCATGTTTTCCGCACCCACACATGCATACAAGTTTGATTTGACTATCATGCGTGACTAAACATCAGCTTTCATGAAAAGAGTTGCAGCTAACCTTGCGTAGTTTATCAAGAGCGCCACTTGTATCAAAGGTTTCATTCCCCTGCTCATCCATGGTAACTGCAGCAAGCTTGGCCAAAGTAACACCCGTGCAGAATGGATATCCTGAGTTGCTGCAGATTAAAGTTGTTAAAAAAAAAGTTTGAGGATAGCAACCCTTGCATCAAAAGATCAAGAACAATAAACCAAAAACTCTACTTCTAGTTTGTTGGCTGGTTTTGGCTGAATGGAAGCAGCGCTTCAGTTTTCTTGCGGCTGCTGCTCGATTTTTTTGCTTGGTTTTTCTTTTTAGTTTGTTAAGCTTTTTTTTTCCTGCTTCTGGTTGGTTTGTTGTTTTAGGGAATTTTGAGTTGGTTCATCTCTTTTGGGCTGCTGTTTTGGCTAATTTTTAATTTTTGGTTGTTTGCTACTTTGTTCGATTTTCTTTATCCCTTTGGGAGGTTGCTTTTCTAAACGATAAAAAGTTGCTTCACGTTACAAAAACAAAATCAAAAAAAGAAAAATCCAAACTCCAGTTCTGTGCAGAAATATTAAAATATATATCAGATGCATCAAGATAGGCCACAAGATTATCAGAAACAGCACCCACCAACCTGACAGAATCTTCATATCTGATATGTACATTGCTAATTGATATCTTAAGGTTTCCAATTATCGTAGAAATTAGAGAACCAAGCCATGAATTTCCACTAGGCGGCTGCAAAAAAAGAAACAGTTGTAAACTGAACCATCATTTCATGGCACTGTACACGTATCTCCCTGAGCGAGAGAGGACCCTAGCCAGCAGAAGCAGCTGGCAAAAGCTTGATAAGCGAACTATACGACAGAAACTCAAGGGACATTCAAAGAATAAACCAAATAAAATGTGTGTTCTAAAACAACTCACAATTGCTCCATGCATCATCCTTTAAAGGAGAACTAACTTGCTACAGGAAATTGACCAAGCAGCATGGCAAAAAAAGTGCATAAAACAAGTTCTCTTCAGGCCAACCTTGGCTAAAGGTGCTTAAATATACTTAATGACCGAGGTTTGTTCTACTAAATCAACCATGGAAAATGAATATTGAGTTTTAACCATACATTTCCTAGCCTTGACCTTGAAATGGCTTCAAGGGTTGCAGACTCTGCTTCCTGCATGCAGTAAAAAAGGATCAAACCAAGCACATTGTTAACATTGTGTACAACTTTTTGAATTGTTGAAGAGAAAAAAATTTGCATAAAAAACCAAAGGAGTTAGAGAAAAGATTTATATTGATCGTCAAAAGTTTTTTAAGGAGAAAGAAGAATTAAACTTCCTAATTTCGTTCTCCCTCAAATTTCTTCTAGTGATGCTTCCAAAAATAACACACTCAATCCCAACAATTAACACCAACTCTTTTTTACTAAGGACCTCCCCATAGGGACTAGAAAATTGAAGAAGCAATGTTTGCCCCCCAACCCACACATCATCCCCTTTATGGTTTGTAATTTTTTAAGGCAGAAGTCTCATATGGGAAGAAAGGATTAACTTCATCAAAAGGGAAGTGGCTATTTGGCGTGTCCTTTCTAAGGTTTTTTTGGCAATAGTTCTTCTTTTCATGTATATTCGTGTTGGAGCTCCTGTCATATACTTTTCAGCTTGATGATAATTTTGTTCAGCATTTGTGTTAATTTAGTTGGATAGTTTTCAGGCAGACTGTGAGCGAATCTTGTAACATTGAGGGGTTGCTTTGTTTATAATGCATTACTTTCCTTGTCTATTGTTGGCAAAGGTTAACTCATCCAAATTCCAATGGAAGGGAAGAAAAGTTCATGGATTTAATATAACTAAAACCCTATGAAGTTCACATAATGCAAATAAATTGAGTGGCAACCAATCTAAAAAACATAAATTTAAAAAAGTAAAATTTCTGAATGATAATAAAAAATTCACAACCAAGTTAGAATGAAACCAAGGCAGATGGAAATGCTCTCTCCACTTCCCTCTCTCCTTATAGGTTTTTTATTTCTGTTCTTGAAGTTTTCTCAAGTGTGATTCAAGTAAGTGTTCAAGCGCATTCTCTTCCCTCCCAAGTGTTTCAACCTCTTTTAAGTTTCTTTGAGCTTTTACGTTATGGAATTTAGTAGTTGTATTCAAAATAGGCATTTTTGTATTTAGTTTGAAAATGAACATTTTTTCATTGAAGAGTGGATAGAAAAGTCTTGCTGCCGATTCATCTAGCCCACCTCATTTGGTGTGTGAAATCTATGGTTGATTTGATGCATTGTCCGATCAATTCCAGCTATGATTTGAAGGATAAATATGACTTTAGAACTTGTTGCATCTAGAAAATCCGTATTAATTTAAGATGCCATGTGGAACTTTTGATTTGGCCAAGCACGAGTGGAAGGAGAAGTATCTTTGTTCCAGTTGGATTCAACAAAGCTAGCTGGGTGACTTTTTGGAATATATTAAAGATGTTTTATTTTAATAAACAAACATTTCAAATTGAAAGGATGAAAAAAGACTAATGCTCCAAAGATACAAACTCTATGAAGAAGTGAAGACGAAAGTAAAAACGAAAATAAAAGCAAAATTAGTGGAAAGATACAAAAGCCTCCCAATTCAAACAAATATCTTGCGATGGATAATTCGAGAAGATTTTAAAAAGAGAACGCCATTTGAGAATTCTTAAGCCTTGCTGAAGAAACTTCTTGAATGAGAAGGATTCTGAAGAATTTCCTCAAAGAAATCTTCAACCAGAGGAGGTGAGAAAGGAGACATGATCTCTCTTGCGACGTCTTCAAAAACACAAACATCATTCTCAAACCAAGCACAAAAAACCGATCACCTGTCCGATGACTATTGATTTTCATTGAATAAAAATTCTTCAAAAAGAAACAGACAAGGAGAGAACGAGGAATCTTCCGATGTTTAACCAAAGAGGAGAACTTTGAAAGATCAACTGAAGAAGATGACTAGAAGGAAAAGATAGGAGATATACCTGGCCGGCTAGAGAGCATTCCTCTTTTTCTAGAGAGCTTAAGTCCTTGTCAAAGCATCTCTATTTTCCTGAAGAGAAATCAATGCTGATCTTACCTTGCATGTGCCCACATTTTCCAGCTTCCAAAGAAAAGAACCAGCCCTTTGAGAAGGTCTAACCACATCTAGAGTAGCACTCGGCCCATCCCTCCAATTCTTTTGTTTTTAAACCAGAAACAACTTCTCATTGATATGATTAGAAGGAATGTTCAAGGGTTCCTCCAATTCTCTATCAAAAAGTCTTTTTAGCTGAAGACCCAACTTATGCTTGACAAATTTCATAAATCACACACTTTTAAGTCTTTGGCCAACGAAATTCTAAAGATAGAAGAGGACGACTCTTTTAACGGTTGTCCAAAACTAGTGATCTTTCCAAAACTGAATTTTATCACCTTTCCCTAGTTTAAACTTCACGTCATTCCAGAAGACGGGCCTGCCTTTTCAATCTCTCCACGGGCTGTATAGCCCTTTCCATTTATTAGAGGCTTAGATCCATGTTGATTCTTGCCTACCTTCTCCCCAAATTTACTTTTAATATCCTTCCTCCAAAGGGCATTCTCCTCACCATTGAATCTCCCCAACCATTTTGTGAGAAGGGAGAGATTTTTGGACCTTAGATTTGTGATTCCCAAGCTGCCTAAAGATTTGGGAGCAGTAACTTTTGCCCATTACACTAGATGGCTACCTTCTTTCTACCCAGCCCCTTTCCATAAGAAGTCTCTAAAAATGTTCTCCACTTTTTTGCGAACTCCAACCTGTATTCTAAAAATAGAAAGGTAGTAAGCAGGAACACCATATTAATCCCCGTTGTTCTCCCCCTTTAGAAATTGGAAAACTCCTCCATTTAGTTAAATTGCTTCTGACTTCGTCAATTACTGGGTTCCAGAACATAGCATTTTTGGATTTCCCTCCCACTATAACTCCCAAATAGTTAAAAAGGGAGCCACTCCACCTTACACCTCAAGATCTTTGACATTTCCTTAGTCTTTTCACGATCTGCATTTAAGCCTATTCAGAAAATTTTTTGTCTATTTATAGAGACTCGAAGCCTGCTCAAAGAAATTCAGAAAACTGTGACAGTTGTCCACCATTTTGCATTTTCCATCACAGAGAAGGAGGGTGTCATCTGCATATTACGCTAACTAACCCAAAAATAAAAACAAAAAACAAAACAGAATCCACTTAAAACAGAATATCAAGTCATGAATCAACGAGACGCCACCAATCTATCCATCCATCCATCATAAAAGGCCCTAACTCTTGGTTTGGAGGTAAGGAAAGCAATGAAATCAAGATCGGATGGGGCTGAGAAGTTGAGAGAGGTGAGGCTTCGCCTCTGAGTTCCTGCCAATGATGATGACTAAAGGAATAAAATCATAGTGAGTGATAACCTTAGCTTTCTTTATGGCCCAAGGGCTCCACTCTTTGAAGGCCTGGGCTGCTGGTTTCTCCTCACATGACTTTGATGAGCCCTTGTGCTCTTGCCCAAGCATCACCCGCATACTGAATATGAGAAATGTGGACCCCTTCTCTAAGGTATTCCCAGAAAAGTATGCCAACCTTTCTTATTGGAATCGGCAGGAATAACACAAAACTTTTTACCACCCATGGAAGGCCAAACGACACATTTCAATAGCCAACCAAACTTGGAATAAAACTTTCAAATACGACAAGTTCCAAACTCATCACAACCTTGCTTAAAGAAGCCAAATTGTAGGAAAATACGAAGCAACATCTCAAAGCAATTTTTGAACCAGTAGAGTTGAGAAGGCCGTGGCGGCATTAGAGATTTTCTCACATCTTCAATATGAAAAACTCCTTCATCAAACCAAACACAGAAGAAACTATCAACGACACGGCAACTTCTAATTTCCATCTTCACAAATGATTCACAGCCTCAAGAAAAGGAAACCGAAAGAGACCTGAACAAAAAAGATAGCGCAGGAATCCAAGAAGCAAAGCTAGAGATTTAGATGGAGGTGGTCGAAGATGATGGTCGGAGGATACAAACGCAGAGAAGGGAGAGGAGAGAGGAGAGAGCATACTTACCTTCATTAATAATTATATTCCTTGAGTGTTTTATTAATTGTTAATAAATCAAAATCTATTTTCATTCTGATTTTATGAGGCTATTTGAAGAAATTATTAGAAATGGGCATGTTAACTCTTGTCTAAAAGAAACTTTTATAAGTCTCATTCCTAAAAAGGAGACACCTTTGTGTGTCAAAGACTTTAGACCAATCAGCCTCACGACTTTAATTTATAAAGTAATGGTAAAAAGTTCTTATTGAGCATTTAAAGCATTTAAAGAAGGTAATGTCCCACTCTATCTCCCAAAATTAGTTTGCTTTTATTGAAGGGAGAAATATTTTGAATTCTATTTTAATTGCAAATGAAATAGTGTAGAATTATAGACTTAAAAAGAAAAAAGGATGGTTGATAAAGCTTGACTTTAAAAAGGCTTTTTATATGGTAGATTGGGATTTTTTAAAATTGGTTCTTGTTCATAAGGGATTCGGTTCTAAATGGGTCAAATAGATCATGGAATGCGTTTGGGATCCAAAATTTCTATCTTCATTAATTGTAGCCCCAAAGGAAGAATTCAAGTTTCGAGAGGATTGTGTCAAGGTGATCCACTTTCTCCATTTCTCTTTATTCTCATAGGAGATGTGCTAAGTAGTATGCTGGAAATTCTGCACTCAAAAGGATTTTTTGAAGGCTTTGTAGTTGGCAATGATTCCATACACATTTCGCATCCACAATTTGTTGATGATACTCTACTTTTTTTTTGTAAGGAACGTGATAATATGTTGAATTATGTGATCACCTCTATTGAAGCATTCGAGTGGCTCTCAGCTTTGAAGGTAAATTGGAAAAAATCTTCAATCTATGGCATTAATATTTTACCATCAAGAGTTTCTCAAATGGCTTCATATTTCCATTATAAATGGGAGAATCTACCTCTATCCTACTTGGGTATGCACTTGGGAGGTAATCCTCGATCAAAAAGTTTTTGGTCTCCTATTATAGAGAAGATTTGAAGAAGTTAGTAAAGTGGAATAACTTTCATCTCTCTCATGGTGGAAGGCAAACATTATGTAGCCTGTTTTATCCAATTTGTCATCATATTCCATGTCTTTGTTTCAATTGCCTATTAGTATTTGTTCTCATATTAAAAAACAAATGAGAAAGTTCTTTTGAGAGGAATTGGCTGATGCGAAAATGATTCATTTCGTTCAATGGGACTTGGTTTATCTTCTTTAGAAGCTGGTGCCTCGGTATTGGTGGTTTGAAGTGCAAAATCAGGCTCTTCTTGCTAAATGGGGCTGGAAATTTAGACATGAACTGGATGCACTATGGAGAAAAGTGGTGGCTAGCATTTATGGTACAGATCCTTTCAATTTGGTTGGAAATGGCAGAAGAGTGTCTTTTTGCCATGATGTTTGGCTTGCTGATTCTCTTCTCAAATCAAATGTGATTTTACGTTCCGATGATTCAATTTCAGATTTTTGGGACCAATCTCATCTTTCTTGGAATTTTAAACCAGAAGAAGTCTTAAAGAAGTTGAATAATTGGAGTTTATCTCGTTATTGTCTCATTGGAGTTTGTCTCGTTATTGTCTCTAGTCGATTCAATTCATTTGATGAATTATGAGGACAAGATAGTTTGGAGCCTTGAATCTTCTGGAATTTTTCGATAAGTTCCTTGACTAAGCACCTCACCTCTTCATCCTTCTTGCCAAAGGATCTTTTTGCAGCACAATGGACATCTAAAAGCCCTCGGAAAATAAATATTTTCACTTGGATATTGCTGAATGGTCATCTTAATACAGCCGATAACATCCAAAAGAAGTTGCCAAAGATGAGTTTATCTCCAAATATATGTGTCTTATGCTATGTTAATCATGAATCTCAAGACCATATTTTTTTAATTGTTGCCTACGCTTGCTGGTTTTCTTTATTTCATCATTTCAAGCTTCACTGGGTATTTTCAAAGGATTGAGGGAGTAATATTTCTTATCTTCTTCGCGGTCCTTCTCTAAATTCTAGAAGCCAACTTTTGTGGGTAATTGCTATCAAGGCTTTATTATCAGAATTATGGTTTCGGCAGAATCAAGAGTATTTGAAGATAAGTACAACCCATGGTTGGATTGTTTCAACATTGCTAAGTTCAAAGTTTCTCAATGGTGTTCTCTCTCTAATCTTTTGTGTCTTATTCTCCTAATGACATTTGTAATAATTGGGATGCTTTTATTCATCCTTATCATTTGCTTTTATTTGCTATTGTTTTTTCCTTATCACTCTTTTAGGACTTTGTATTTCTTTGAACTTGTATTCCTTCTCATATCTTCAATGAAAAGTTGTCTCTTGTTCTAAAAAATATATATTGTGCATCGAATGATCATTTCCAACATTGAACCCTTTAATACGACCTTTGGTGGCTGCTAGCAACAACATTCAACTAAGACAATCAACAACAAGAATGAACCATAAAGGAGATAGGGTCACCTTGACGAAGGCCTCTAAAAGCATGAATCTTACCCCTAAGTTTCCCATTGATAATGATGGAGAAATTAGAGAAAAATATGCAAGCCCGGATCCACCTTCTCCATCTTTGTCCAAACCCTTTGACCCTAAGGATCTCATCCAAGAACTCCCAATCCACTGTCAAAAGCTTTTTCATTGTCAAGCTTGATGATCACAACTTGTTTATTTCTTCTATTCCAATCATCGATTATCTCATTGGCAATTATAAAAGCATCAAGAATTTGGCGATTAGCAACAAAGGCCGATTGTTGCTAAACAATCTTAAGGCGGTTAGAAAGCACTCTCGCAAGGATCTTGTATAGACATGTAGTAAGACTAACGGGCCTATAATCGTCCACCAATTTAGCATCCACCTTTTTCGAAATGATGCAAATACACATTTCATTCATGTTAGCATTGACAAATAAGCTTTCTCAAAAAAATCATTCAACACCCTCTTGATGTTGATGTCATCCTTGAGGATGTTCCATGACTTTTTAAAGAATTCACTCTTAAAGTCATCGGAGCCAAGAGACTTATTAGTTCCAAAGCTACATACCGCACTGTAAATTCCTCATCAGCGAAATGTGCTTCCAAGACAGAATTTCGCTCATGTGAGATAGGGTCCCGATTTGGAAGGTTGGGAAGAAATTTGTTTCCAATTTTTTTTAGTAAGGAGTGATCAATAGAAATCCACAAATTCCAATTCAATGTCCTCATTGTTCCTTTGAGAGTTTGTATCCTTTTGAACTATATTTTTTTTCATATATTCAATGGAAAGTTGTTTCTCGTTCCAAAAAAGAATTCAATGCCCTTCATTGTTAAGGCGGCCAACACCCAAGCACGATAGGACCACATTGATGCAATTTTTCCTTCTATTTGCAGCCACAAATATGTGTAAGAAGGTAGAATTTTCATCACCTTCCACCAACCATTCAGCTTTGCAATGTTGTCTCCATAAAGATTCATCCAAAGCCACAAAAGATAAAGATTGTCCCTCAATTCAGAACGCTTGGGTTTCAAAGAAATGTCCAAGGGACCCATTCCTCAGTCTGATCAATATCAGCAATTTCCTTAGTGATGGAGGAAATTTTCCTCGTGAATTGGCCAAAGGTTCCAAAGCTCCAAGATTTAAGAATAGATTTCAAACCCTTAAGTTTCATCATCAAACCATGCCCTGGCCATCCCTCCAAATGAGTGTTTCCCCACCATTCTTCAATCAATTAAAAAAAGGAAGGGAGTTAGATCCAATTGTTAGTGACGCTAATAGGTGTAGGGTCCCATTTTTCATTACCAAAAGTGAGGGAGATAGGATAATGATCGGATGTAATACAATCGAGCCTCTGGGCATGTGCATTGGAGAATTTGGCTATGCATTCTTTATACACAAGGAATCTGTCAATGAGTGTAAGGGCAGTTGCATCCCTAAAGCTGAAGAATGTGAATCTACCCTTGGCAAGAGGAATATCATTGAGACTAGTGTTTACAATGAAGCGGTTGAACTTCTTCATGCTTTTGGTTAGTGGCTTGTTACAAGATTTTTCATGGGACCAACTAGAACTATTGAAATCACCATCTGAGGCACCAATGGCATCAAGAGAGACCATCATATATTCCTAGAGCTCTAAAGGGATTTGATGAAAGCACGATTGATGAAGGATTGTTTCATCTCTTGGAGAATAACTACAGTCGGATTGTGTTTTTTAATAAAACCCTTATCAAAGCACACTTCTTTCATGAACCCAATCCACGAACATTCCATGATTGAACAATCATCGATTATTTGGTGACCCCTCCTTGTCCTGTTCGGTGTTTCCATAATTAATAGAATATTGGAATTCGCGGAGACCCTTTTGAAGCTTTTTTGCAGCCACTGCTTTTTTTTGCTTAGTGGGGATAGTCGTGATACATAGGCCATTTGCTAGCCAAGGGGAAAGTAAGTAGACAAAAGGGGGAAAGGGGGGAGGATATATGCTTTGGAGAGAACGAAGTCGGCTATCTCTGTAAGGGGAAGGTTGGTAAGGAGAGAAAGGAATGGTTGAATAAAACAGGTAGTAAGGGTGAGGGAGAAGGGGAGGTTGTTGAGCTGGGGAAGGGTAATGAGGGTAAGTGATTTGTGGCAACGATTGAGGGGTTTGACAAATACTTTCAAACATGGACCCAAATGGAGAGAGAATTCTTCAAAGGGGATGGGTTTGAAACAAGTATGTCAGGTAAAGAACGAGGGGAAAGAGAGGAAGGGCTCTACACAAATTCATCGAAGTGTAAAAGACTGAAAGAAGAGGTAGATGTAAATTTTGTGTTGGTGATGAGATTGAGTTTTTTTTGTTAGCAATGAAAACAGGTTTCTTGGTAGGGGAAGATAAAACAGACGAAGGGTCAATAGAGAACGAGGGTTAAAGAAGGCACGTGTTGGCAAGGTAAAGGGCTAGGTGGATTTGGGGTGTCCTATGGCAAGTCAATGGTGTCAGGTGGGTCTCTGCAAGCTGGGGGGAGGATAAAGAAGGATGAGGATACGAGGTTAGAAAAAAGAGGGAGGAGGGAGATTAGGTAAAGGCAAAATATCAAATGATGTGACAAGGGCTATTGATGATGGTGTGGCTCGATGGTACAACTGTGACGGGTCAATCCTTGTGATTGTACTATGCATGCATGTATCTCCAATCTCATAATGAGTATCATGGTACGTGTGGATGTTCACCAGCAACTTTTGAGAAATACTACAGGTTTCACGGTGCATATTTGCAAATTTTGACAAGTTCAATGAATGCGCCCATTGACTCCGGCCGTATAACCAATATAGTTCTCCACTGTAAAGAAAAGATCTATCAAAACGTTATAGTTTGGGATGAAGATGAAGGGAGGAAGATGGATGCAGAGATAAACCCTGAGTAATTTTCTTTAACCTTTATGCAGACTTCCATCATATCCATTTGCGCCAATGTTTTCTTTGTCGTTACTATATACCCACCACATAAGTCACTGATAAGCTTGAAGGTATCAATGTTCTATTGGTCTATGGGTAGATTTTGGATCTTCAACCAGCCGCTGCCATAAGATGGAATTTTGGAAGAATGGTAGAAGGTTTTAGCACTCCAAGGTTTGAATGAGAGTTTGTAACTTCCCACCTGATATCCCTCTTTAAAGTTTCCGATAATTTTGGCTTGTTTCAGATTATACCGAGAAAGTAAGGCTTTGTCAACTTGTATAGGACTAATGGCCACGAAGTCAGTAATGTATTCACGGATAGTTTTTAAAATGCTGAACCAATCATCATGGAATTGCTCGCGAATGACTATAATAGTTAACTCAAGGCGGGTGGTGTTAGGAGTGCAAACATTGTCTCATATTGGTTAGGAAAGTGAAAGATCCATGGTATATAAGTCAGGACAAACTTGAGATCTTTTGGGGTGAAACCAAAAGCAAAACCATGAGGGTTTATGCCCAAAGTGGACAATATCATACCATTGTGGGGATATTTGAGATGTTGTCCTCCTTAACAAGTGGTATCAGAGCCATGGTCGGAACCTAACTGTGTCGGAAAATCTCAAACAAGATTAGTAGAGCCTCACAACCATTATGACATTGTGGTTGGTGTTGAATCCTCCGAAATTTGCTCAAGTGCGGGAGCAAAAATGTGCTCGTTGTTCGAGGGGAGGAGGTTATGATGGTGAGCGGAAACCATCATAGTTCCCACAATGTGATGTTCGGATGAATGATCTTTGGGAGGAGGCTCAAGTGGGTACTCAAGATGAGTACTAGGTGAGTGCTCAAGATGAGAACCAAGGTGGGTGCTCAAGATGATCACCAAGGTGGGTGCCGAGTGGTACCTTGTTTGAGGAGAGGTTTGTTAGGAGTGCAAACATTGTCCCACATTAGCTGAGAAAGTGAGAGATCCATGGTATATAAGTGAGGACAACTATCTCAATTGGTATGAGGTCTTTTGTGGTGAAACCAAAAGCAAAACCATGAGGGTTTATGCCCAAAGTAGACAATATCATACTATTGTAGAGGTATTTGGAGTGTTGTCCTCCTTAACAAGTGGTGTCAAGTTGTTGGGAAATAAATCAAAATAAATCTAAACAATTCACGAAAGCAAATAATAAACGAGGCTCAACTTAATAGCCTAAGGTTTTATTTTGAATTCCCAAGCACACAACCCACAGATCAGATCACAAGATTAATAAAACTGAAAAATAAAGAGATTCAGAGAAAGAGACACTTGACACCGAGATTTATACGGGTTCACCCCAATAATAAAAGGGTTACGTGCAGTTCTTGCACCGGCAGGTTCCACTAAAACAGTTGAAGATTACAATGCAGCAACACTCAACTAACCTCGCCATACAATCTCGATCTTAGTGTTCTGATTAGCAAAACCAATAGAAAAGAACACTCTCTAAAAAGGGTCCACACACCTCTCTCTCACACAAAAAAAAACACTCTCGATCTCTACATCTCTGGATTTCTAAATTTTTATCTGTGTTTTTTTGTATATAGATCTCTGAAGTTATAGGTGTATTTGGAGCACACCAAAACTTAATAGGAAAAGGAAAATGTTGCAAACCAAATCCTAGAAAGAAATGTGGATTTATAGATTTCCTTATTCAATTTTGACTCTACTATTCTCAACAGTCCCCTCTAGACATCAAGAAATTTTTGCTTATCAAATCTTTACCAATCCATCTTCCTCGATTCTTGTCCGACGATTCTCCATGATCAAAGCTCGATTGATGAATTAGGCTCCACACTTTAACAATCTCCCACTTGAAGACTATTCATCAAAGAACTCTCACTCCAGTTTTACTTCAGCAAAATAACTTGTTTTGACTCCCCAGCAAGATACTCAAGAGACTTGCAACAACAAAACAATGTCAAAAAAAAATACAATCCACATCTCTAATTGACCCCGACGCATGGGTCATCTACGCGAGCTTGTCTCCCAGACGTAAAGAGACACAGCCACGTAATCCCACTCGAACTAAGTGGGACAAAGCAACATCTTCCTCTTCCACCACGTATCAAAGAAGATGCCCTTCACAAATTGTTTCACTTTGTTATGGAAGCTAGTTGCCAGGATTGAGTAACTCCCACTGACTCCAGTATCCCTCTGAGTCTCCCCTGATGCAACAAACCACCCTGCAGGCTTCATCGAATCATGTCGTCTGGCAATTGAGGTATTCTGACAACCCTCCAAACTAAATTCCTCATTCAGTTTGCTCAATTGTTCTTTCAATGAACATTGATCTCCTCGATCAATCTTAGTTGTCATTGTTGTTGGTGCAACTTTGCCTCTTTGCAAACTATTTGCAGCTTTAACTTACATCCATCGTTTCTCTAGTCATCTGGCAACTCTCAAATCAACTGTCTACCGTGCAAACTGTCTGTGGCCTACTGCCACCAAATCTAACCCTCTAATGAGTCTCCACGAGTCATCGCTAAACTCATTCCTATAACCTTTATCATCTAACTTACCAATTGAGATAAGATTCAATTTGATGCTAGAAACATACATAACACCTCGTAGCACCAGTGAGCTCCCACTATCTATCTTCAGCCTAATGTCTTTGACCCCTCTCAGAAACTTTACCATTCCCCATCGTTACTGAGCCATAATCGTCTGAGTAAAGAAGGTGAACAATCTTCTATTTGAAGTTACATGTATCGAAGCTGCACTATCTACGACCCACCTTGATGAGAAGTTTTCAAATTTTGTGTTATTCTCAACACAAATTAAGTCATCATGTTCTACCACATTTATCTGTAACTTGAGTAGGTCATCGCTCATTTGTTTGCACTTGGACTTAACGTGACCCTTCTTATGGCAATAATAACACTCTACGTTTTTCAACAAGCCTCTTCTACTACTACTACCACTACTATCACCATTATTGCTACGCCGCTCCTCCACAACCTTTTTCTTACATTTACTAACAGCCAATGTTGACCCAGAAATAAACTCTTTTACTAGAACTACTACTACTATCCTTCCTACGAAGTTCTTCAGCAACTGTTGCATCACAAATCTCATAAAACTTAAAACTACCACTTCCTAATGAATTAGACACTGCAGTCTTCATAGTTTCCCAACTATCAGGCAAGAATGTTAAAAATATAATAGCATTAACCTCATCAGAAAAAGTGATCTTAGCAAACTCTAACTGATTTCTCATATTTGTCATCTCACTTATGTGAACATTAACTGAACTGTCCTCCTCCATTCTATACGTGCAATATCGCCTAACGAGATAACATTCAAATTTTCTCATTCTTCATCCTCCATTCTCTAAGGTCTCTTCTTCAAAGCTTTGTGAACTTTATTGTAAGTCAGAAAGGCTTGAATATGCATCTTCCAATAACTAAAATCTTGTCCATTAAACTTGTGAACCAATGCAAATCTTTCTCTCATTCCTCTTAAACCTAGAAGCTCTGGTACCAGCTGTTGGGAAATAAATCAAAATAAATCTAAACAATTCACGGAAGCAAATAACAAACTAGGTCCAACTTAATAGCCTAAGGTTATTTTGAATTCTCAAGCATACAACCCACAGATCATATCACAAGATTAATAAAACTGAAAAATAAAGAGATTCAAGGAAAGAAACACTTGACACCGAAATTTATACTGGTTCACTCAACAATAAAAGAGCTACGTCTAGTTCCTGCACCGACAGATTTCACTAAAACAATTGAAGATTACAATGAAGAAACACTCAATTAACCTCGTCATACAATCTCGCTCTTATTGTTCTTGGTTAGTAAAACTAATACAAAAGAACACTCTCTAAAAAGGGTCCACACACCTCTTTCTCACACAAAAAAACGTTCACTCTAGATCTCTACATCACTGGATTTCTAGATTTCTATCTGTGTTTTTGTGTATATAGATTTCTGGAGTTATAGGTGTATTTATAGAGGCTCACACCAAAACTTAATAGGAAAAGAAAAATGTTGCAAACCAAATCCTAAAAGGAAAAGGTGATTTTATAGATTTCTTTCTTCAGTTTTGACTCAACGTTTCTCAACAGTCCCCTCTGGACAACAAGAAGTTTCAGCTTCTCAAATCTTCCTCGATCTTTTTACAACGATTTTCCACGATCAAAGCTCGATTTATGAATTTGGCCCAACATCTTAACAGGTGGTTGCCAACTTCTTATTAATCGAAAAGTTGTTGAGAGAAGACCCTATTAACGAGCTTGTGTTGTGGGTGGGTTTATTAATGATGGTAAGTTGGATTTTTTCACCAAAGTATCCTTGAAAGATTGTTCTGCCTTTAATGATGGAGATTTGGTGGTTGATGCAGATTTGATGAGATCTATAAAGAGAATCCATCCTCTCTTATTTTCTCCTGCAGGGATAATGATTTTATTCAATCCTCCATTAGCCCCAAGCCTACCAATTTCAGCACAATGGCCTTTCCTATTCGATATTTTATCCACTCCTATGGAGTATTCATGCGTCCGTGACTTCTTGAAGAACTTGTGGTTCAAGGGGGAAGCAGGGAGAGAAGAGAAAGATGAGGAGAGTCAGGTAAGCGACGAATTTTTTTTATAGAGAAAGAGAGAAGGAGCGGTCCCTTGTGGATTCAGTGATTCCCAACCTATTATTAGGTCCTTCTTCGATAGTATATCATTTCCAATCCAAGGAGAAAGAGAGGTCGGTAGTTTTCCTATTCATGGTTGGTAGATCAATGAACTTTCGACTAATTTGGAAGGTTAGGCATGGTGGGTAAGGGTGGTGGTAAGGCGAGGAAGGTGAAAGGTAGAGAGAGAGAAAGGAGTGCATGAAGCCATCTAAAATTCGTTCTCTCGCTTTGCTTTTATTTTTCTTCCTTAGACCTCTTATGTTAAGTTGAGAGGTTTAATTTAATCAAGTTTTAAGCCTCACAATGGTGTTTCTCCTTTAGTTTGGTTATTAATTATTTATTCAACGATAATCTGCGTTCTTCATTAAATTTCATTTCTTTCGGTTCTCAATCTCAATCTTCTTTCTCAATATTTTCTACATACAATTATTTATTCAACAATGCTTGTATGATTTTGGATGCATTTATTTCCCTGGATTAGTTTCATCTAGTTTTTTTTTCTCTACTTTCACTCTTTCTTAGAGTTTATATATCCCGAATATTTTTGTTCCTTTTCATTTATCAACAAAAAATTTGTATCTTGTTGAGAAAAAGAAAATCAGAGACAGATAAATTCACCTCAATTTGTTGAAGTTTGGCTTCAAAAAGTTTTTCCCTGTCCTCTTCCTGAAAAATAGTTAAACAAGTAACTCAAGTTAAACGAAAGAACAATGTTGACAGTGAGATGCAATCATAATGACTCATTTCCTCAAAGCAATAAGCATCCTACCTTCAAAGTTCGACCATCAAACGCAGGATGAGCAAGAACAAAAACTCGATCAATGAGAACAATAACTGGTTCCTTGCCTAAACTTTTCCAAGGAACCTAAGTATTCATAAAGGAGAGAAAGATATCTTACGAGTTAGAAAATACACAAACACATTGAAAAATATGACGCAACAAAAACTATATCTTCAATCTTAATGACCTAATGCATGAAAAATTGTAACTCCAATTAAGCTCCAAAAGATTAGCAAGGTTGAAGTATGTCTTCCATAAGACACCCACAAATATATTATTCCTGTTCCATGCTAGGTAACAAACATCGAGTAATTTTGTATATATATGTATAAGAAACAGTGGTATTTCATTAAAGAGAAGAACCATAGAATTACAAGAAAGATTTTCAATCAGTTACAACAATTACAAAGAGGTTTAGATTTTATAATTACAAAAAGGGTTAGATTAAAGAACCCCAAATGGCCAAACGAAAACAATATCATCCAATAAAATTATCCTATTTCTTTCTAACCAAACTATCCAAAAACTAAAAAGCTGTACAAGCATAAAATCGAAAAAAAATCCCCCATGTATCAAAACTCATCTGAACCATTAAGGCTTTTGGTAGAACCACCATCACCTAACTTAAACCGAAGTTATCTAGAATTATGAACCAGATGACAATTGCAACAGACCAAACAAAAAACGCGGTCACTATTTTCCATGCCTCTCCTACACAAAAGTACACCACCTCAAGTTAAAGAGCCAACAGGACTTGTATTTCTCTATCCATGGTGTTGATGCCTCCGAGAATCAAAGTCCAAATGAACACTTTACATTTTTCAAGAATCTTAATCCTCAATAGAACTTTGGTGAATTGACAAGGGAAAGGGGCGTCCTTTTAAGAGCTCAGAACAAAAAATAAAAATAAAATGTTTTGATAGAAAACCATCCATTAGAACTCTTTTGTCTCCCATTTCAAGGATGCCTTTATCAACCATTCCACCATAAAAGGGTTTATAATGCCAATCCTCGCAATTTGGGAGGTTTTGTTGTAGTCAACCCGAGGGCTAAACATTTATCCCTGTTAATCAAGTGGTTATGGCACTTTGAGAATGAGCAAACGGCACTTTGGAAAAAGTTCATCATAAGAAAATTTGGAGAGAATTTGGTGAGAAAGCCGCAATAATAGCATGAATTGTTGAGCAGTTTGGAAAGGCCTCTTTAGTCGTCAGAGAGATACTGCTAAGACAGCTGAGTTTTACTACCAAAATACCATCTTCAAGCCAGATATGGGGGATAAAATTACGTTCTCGAAAGATATTTGGCTGGTTGATCAACCTCACTTATTTCCCCAAATCTTCAAGATATCTAATGCTAAAGAGGCGAAGGTTCATGAGCTTTGGAGGCAAAGCTTCGATTCATGGGATTTAAAGCCTAGGAGAAAATTCATGCGATTTGAAGCGTAGGAGCGGACTTTTTGACAGAGAAATGAATCCATAGGACAATCTCGCCTCCCCCTTGAACACAGTGTGCCCTCGCCCAGGAAAGGACTACATCTATTGGGAACTTGGAAATCTGGAGTTTTTTCTGTAAAAATAGCGTTGGAAGGCCTTCATAATAGCAAAAGATTGATGGACAATGAGCTTTGCAATTTGATTTGGGGTGGAAAAGCCCCTAAGACGGTGAATTTCTTCCTCTAATCAGCAGATATCTTGGAGGGGTAAACACCATGGACAAGATGCAGAAAAGAAATCTGAGGCTTCAAATTTCTCCCCACGCATGCATTCTATGCTGCATAAAAGAAGAATCCTTGGCTCACCTCCTTATCCACTATGAGTTTGCAACTAAAGTTTAGAACCACTTTGAAAGGATCTTTGGACACGTTGAAAATTTTTTAAATGAAAAAACAGCTAGCATACCAAGTAAAGCCCAGCCAACAAAATGAAGCCATTAAACCCATTCCTTGGACATGTTGCTGCCATTCATCCACCGCCCAGAAAACCTGAATCATCTTTTTTTTTCTCTCTTCACATTAAAAAAACGAAGAAAAAGTGGAGGAGGAAAGTTGAACGAGGGGGAGAAGGAAGAGTTTGAAAGAAGAACAAAAATAAAAAGAATAGTTAGAAGAATAACAAATAAAAAAGGAGAAGAGTCGAGAAGAAGGAGATGAATAGTTAGAAAAGAAGAAAAGTAGGAATGAAGAAGAAGAAGAAAAGTTGAAAGAAGACATACCGTTAAATGAACTAACATTTCCTAGAATCACTAACGAGTGTTGGCTGCATGGTAGTATTTTTCTTTCTTTCTTTTTTTCTTTATAAGAAACGAACAATATGTATTAAACACACACACACAAAAAAAAAAAGAACATCCTAGGGGCCAAGGGTAGAGAGAACCCCGCCCAAAACTAACAAACAAGAGCTTTTCAATTAGAAATGATCCTAGTAAGGCTGAAATTACAAAACAAGCCAAGTATTGTAAGTTATCACAAAAGGAGTCCAAGGAAGAAGCGGTATCTTTAAAGATCCTCCCATTTCTTTCCTTCCAAATAGCCCATTGGAGGGCTTGGGCAGCACATGGTAGTATTTTTCTTCAATAATTACAGGTGTTTGTATTTATTACAGCCAGTTGAAAACTTGTAATACAGCCTGTTTTTCAGGGTTTAGAGCACTAAATACAACCTGTTTTTTAGCCCGTACATTAAACTTCCAAATATCTTTACATTTTCTTAATTATTTAAGTTTATTCTTATTTGAATTTAAATGGCTTGGTTAATATATCCATCCTAGGTCGTATCAACACATATATCTGATAGTATCTTTATTTACTCACAAGTACGATTTACACAATAGTGATCAATTCGAGAGGATCACACACTCTCCCTAAGGACTAGACTCCTTTTACTAGATAAAACACTGGATACTCATCTATCTACAACAAACACGTATATAACACTCATACAATAACTACTAAAGGAAGTTACAACTCCCTACAATAACTA
>JAOANK020000056.1:2243818-2254153 GCA_026257165.2 Telfairia occidentalis | reverse complement strand
CTAAACTCTCATTGTGTCTATCATATATCTTTATATTAATTTTTTCATTTAATGATTTCGTCACCGATCACCAAAATTTGTCCAAAGTTAGTTTGTCTTGTAATCCTTGAATATTACCATTAACCCACCACATATAATATTTAAAATCAATGAAGACGATAACACAAATATATTAAATAAAAAATTGATAATTTAAGAATTTATTAGAAACTTTTTAAAGTATGTTGATTAACCATACATAACACTAAACGTTTAAATGATCTATTAAATGTTTTTTTTTCTCTTTTAATGATATTATTTTTTCTCTATTTTTTATATTCACTAAGTATGATGTCATATAAATTTATCACTAACCAATTTTAACAATCATCAACAATCCTGAACTAAATTAGAAAATTAGAAAACATAAAACACTAAATTAAAAAAACATTCCAAGATTAAAAATCATAAGATATATTTAACATTTTTAAAAGTATATAAGATATATTTAATATAAACACGTTTCTATCAAATCGAGCATAACTCAATTGATTAAATCATTTCTCTGACTACAAAATCGTAAATTCAAATCTCATTTTTACACACGGTTGAACTTAAAAAAATAAAAAATAAAATAAAAACTAGACACGTTTTTAAAGGAATCAAAATTATAATTTAATGAAAAGAAAAAGGAGGTGGGCCCACTACGTCATCTCGATTTTCGCCACATATTTTTGCTTTCTTAATTTCCACGTCATTGACACACGACCAACGAATCTTATCCATTTCCAAATGAAATGTGATAAGACGATTATACCCTCCCCTTCGCACTTCATTTCTAAATTTTTTTCACCAGAGTTTGTTTAACCTATTTTTTTTTTCAAAAAATTATTTTTCATTAAGATTTTTTTTTTTTGGGAGAAACGAGTAACACTTTTGTATGGTAGAACATTTTTTTTTTCTTCAGAATTATCTATTTAAAATTTTTATTTTTAAAGTGGTTGATATCTATTGTACTTTCACATTATAAACGTTGCATCAATTAGAATTGTATTTGTTTATAAAAAATATTTAGAAAAACTTTTAGTTTTTTTAAAAACAAATCTGATCTAACCCTCAAATTTAGAACAAAAAAATTAATAATTTAATAAAACCATGACTTAAGTATTTATTTCATTTATTTAGTTGATTATTAACTATTAATTAGGGTATGAAACCACATATAATAGATAGGTGCCATTTCTTTTACGAATTTGAGTTTTGTTATATGATTAACAAAAACTTAACCACAAGAATGAAAAGTTTATTCAATTTTAAGTACTGAAAAAATATGGTAAGAAAAAGTCTAAAAGGAAATATATATATTTTTGAAATATACTCAAAGGAAATATTTGACCATATAGAAATAAAACAAAATAAAAATATGAAATTTAAAAGATTAAAGTATACATTTTAAGCAAAAAAATTATATAAATTTATTTAAAAAAATAAAAACACAAATTAAAAGCATCCATTAGTCTCGTGCTCATAAATCTTTAGTAGCTCTCGTTTACTTTTAGTTTTTCTAATTGAAAATCATTTAAATAATTTTTATGCAAAAATCAATTTCAACCATGATGAACGTGTCTTATCTAGTTATCCATTTTTACTCTAAATTTTCAATTTCATTAAATTTTGATAAGCGTTGCAATTTTCATTTTATGCTTTAAAAATATATTGTAATTTTAGCCTATAGTGGATTTTTGTTTAAAAAATCGTTAAAAAAAAAATTATCATGTGTGTCTAATGAATTATAAAACATTTATTCAATGTAAAATTGATAGGATTCAAATGAAAATTATATTATTATTATTTTTTTAAATCTATAAATTTTGATAGAATTATTTAATGATCCAATTCAATGACACTGAAAATAGGAGGTGAAAATCAATACTATTTATGAAGTTTAAAGGCAAAAATTAAAATTTTAATATCCACGTTAAAATAAATTATTAAAAAAAACGCAATTTGGAAAATTCAAATGTTGTCTATTACGGCTATTACGGTAATAAAGCGACAGACGAAGGAGAATTCAGTAATTCACCATCAGCTCCACCACAAGTCAAATTGAACATACAGATTCATTACTGTAATTTCACTCCAACTTCGTCCCTCAGCAGTCGAAGGACAATTCAGTAATTCAACACTACCGCGACAGAGCCGGCGTTGAACATGTGGGGTATTCACGTAATTTCATGCCATCTTCCTCCCCCTCCCAGCATCTATAAAAGGGCCTCCTGTGAGCCTTCTTCCGTAACTCTTTGAAATTCAAACACGCTCTCTTTTAATTCGTTCGGATTATTTCAGTTCGGTCGTTCATCAATTTGTAAGTAAGGGTTCGGTTCTATATTCAGTTTTGGCTTTTATACTGTAATATTTCTCCTGTAAATTCGTGTAAAAATAGATTGGATACTCTGTTTTTTTTCCATTTTTGAGAACTAACAGAGTCGTATACAGCACTCTAAACCCTAATTTCCCATCCATTTTTAGCTGCCTATTATTAGCTAGATTTGAGGAAGTTAGTTTGTTTGTTAGATTTTTAAGAGCCTGAAACATGCATACTTGTAGCTGTCTGGGAATTTCTACAATGAAACCTTGTAGGATTCTTATTAGCTTCAAATCCTCCTCGAAATTTGGAACAATTCCGTCGCCAAAGACTAAGTATAGGAGGTCTGATAGATTGCCGAAATTGCAACCGAATGGGTGTACGATTATAGGGTCTGTAAGGGTTGTTGATAATTTGAATAGGAGAGGTTTTAGTTTTTCTAATGGTTATCGGTCGTATAAAGGTAGCAATGGTAGAAATAGGCATTTGATTGCAAATGTAGCATCGGATTTTAGAAATCAGTCGACGTCAGCTGAAGTTCATTTCGATCAGAAGAGCTTTGAGACGATCTATATTCAAGGTGGGATTAAGGTTAAGCCGTTGGAGATAGAAAGTATTGAGACGGGTCATGAAGTGAAGGAAGAAAATAAGGCATCCAATGCCAAGGGATTGGGGAGTTTGAAGGGTTTTAATTACTCTAGAGTTGAGAGAGAGGTGTCTGAGATTGAAAAGGAGGCGTGGAATTTACTTCGAGACTCTGTTGTGAACTATTGTGGACATCCTGTTGGAACTGTTGCTGCTAATGATCGAGCTGATACTCAACCACTGAATTACGACCAGGTCTTTGTTCGTGATTTTGTCCCGTCGGCTTTGGCCTTCTTGTTAAATGGAGAAGGGGAGATTGTCAAAAATTTTCTCCTGCACACCTTGCAATTACAGGTATGTATCTAAATGTCAAGCTTTCTGTTCATCTAAACGAGGAGGATCCTCCTCATCTTCTATATGCATAATCTGATCTTTTTCCTAAATTTGATGTGAGTAATAAGTGAATTTAACTGATTGTTAAATGCATCTTCTTTAGCATGGTACAATTTGATACAACTGTATCTCAACATCCCAACATTCTGAGGTGCAAGCACACTAACATTTCGAGAGACCTTTTTTAAAAATCTTAATGGCAACATTCCTTTCTATTCATGAATACTACAGTTCTCTTGTCCTTTGAACTGAAATCAACCATCTTATGTTGGTTAGAGTTGGGAGAAGACTGTTGACTGTTACAGCCCCGGACAAGGGTTGATGCCAGCAAGTTTCAAAGTTAGAAGCCAACCTCTTGATGGAAGAGATGGAGCTGTTGAGGAAGTTCTTGATCCCGATTTCGGTGAATCTGCCATTGGTCGTGTTGCACCGGTTGATTCTGGTAAGATGATCTTGTTTTTTCCTTTCTGCAATGGATTCACTTCAATGGTTTCTTCCACACATATATTCAACTTTACACATATGATAAAGCATGAAAACTTAACCTGTTTCTGTGTGTACTTACACACAGGGTTGTGGTGGATTATTTTGTTGAGAGCTTATGGGAAGATCACAGGAGACTACACATTGCAGGAACGGGTTGATGTACAGACGGGCATAAGACTGATCCTCAATCTCTGCTTAACAAACGGGTTTGACATGTTTCCTACCCTTTTGGTCAGTGACGGTTCATGCATGATCGATAGGCGAATGGGCATTCATGGACACCCACTGGAAATTCAAGTAAGAATAAGTAGATAGATGATCATTAGTGGTTACTACATCTTTTCGAATATTGAGCAGAAATTTTTAATAGCAATCCTCAATGGTTACCCACTTAGTTTAGTTTGAGAGCATTTCCAGGCAATCACTTCATGTGGTTGAATTGTATTGCAGGCATTATTCTACTCGGCCCTACGCTGTTCAAGAGAGATGCTGATTGTCAATGACACAACCAAGAATTTGGTGGCTGCCCTGAACAATAGACTCAGTGCGCTTTCCTTCCATATCCGCGAGTATTACTGGGTCGATAAGAACAAAATTAATGAAATTTATCGCTATAAAACGGAGGAATATTCTACTGATGCCATCAACAAGTTCAATATATATCCCGAACAAATTCCTAGTTGGCTAGTGGATTGGATTCCAGAGGAGGGTGGCTACCTTATAGGCAATCTACAGCCTGCCCACATGGACTTTAGGTTTTTTACACTTGGAAATCTTTGGTCCATTGTGTCTTCTCTCGGGACCCCGAAACAGAACGAGGGTATTCTGAACTTGATTGAAACCAAATGGGATGACCTCGTGGCTAACATGCCTCTTAAGATATGCTTCCCGGCTATGGAGTATGAGGAATGGCGCATAGTTACGGGCAGTGACCCTAAGAACACGTGAGGCTCTTTCGAGTTTTGAGGCGAAAAAAAGCAGTCAAATTTGAATTCAAAATATATTGAAACTAATGGGAATAAAGCGTAACATTTTTCTTTGTTTTCCTTTTTGGCAGCCCTTGGTCATATCATAATGGGGGATCTTGGCCAACACTCTTGTGGCAGGTAAGGCATTTGTTCTTATTCAAACTTGTTTTCACCCCACACCTCAAAACACTTTGCAGGCTTGATTGATAACCATTTATTATTCTCATTGCAATGTTTGTGGGCATTTTTACAGTTCACACTGGCCTGCATGAAGATGGGAAGGCCAGAGCTAGCAAGGAATGCCATTGCAGTGGCCGAGAAGAAGCTTTCAGCCGATCGTTGGCCCGAGTACTACGATACTCGCTCAGCGAGATTAATTGGAAAGCAATCCCGGCTTTTCCAGACATGGACGATCGCTGGTTTCTTGACATCGAAGTTGCTTCTGGAGAATCCTGAAAAGGCGTCTCTGTTGTTCTGGGAGGAGGATTACGAGCTTCTTCAGAACTGCATCTGTGCACTCGGCAAAGCGAACGGAAACAAGTGCTCTCGCCATCGCCACCGCCACCCTGCAAGGTCAAACAATCTCAACCATTAACTTAACTGGTGTTTCTTTGCTTCTAACAGATGAAGTTACTTGGAGGGGCTTTTTTTTCCTCTTCGGATTCTATTTGTGTATAGAAAAATGCAATTTCAGGCTCGAAGTTTTTGAAGAGCCTCTAATATTCATTGGGAATTAAATGTATGATATTTGAATTGCTACTTCATTTATATGTAATATTTATACTTTACAAAATGATTTTTTTAACCTTCAGTTTAATGTATTCATATTTCGTATAAAATTAGTTGAGGGTTTAAGGGATAAAGTTTGATCTTTATGGCATACAAAACTTGATTGGTAATTTTTAAGCTGTGGCGATAGCCATAAATGCTTGTAGAAGTGAACAAATTGAAACTTCAATGCAGAAACCATAAAGTGGAAGGAAAAAAAAATATCAATTTTAACTCTAAACTTGGTAACGTATATCAATTTTTATTCTAAGCTTTCAATTTCATCAAATTATACCTTAAGTTTAGTTAAGTGTTACAATATTTACCTCAGTCTCAAAAAGTGTTGTAATTTTTATCTTTTGATAATTTTTTGTTTAAATGATTGTTAAAAAAAAATATTTTCATGTCTATTTGATAAATTATAAAACATATAATACAAATTTGATAGGATTTTAAACAAAAACAATATTGAAACTAAATTTTTGTTAAAATTTGTGAGTTTTGAGAAATATATTCAATGGTTGGTTTTGTATAATTATTAAACTTAATTTTGGACAAAGCTTGGTTCCATTGAAATCAGTAAAGTTTTAGAGATTTTTACGGTATTTTTGTTAAAATTAGTAAGTGGATTGATGAAAATTGAAAAGATGATAGAAGTTGCAACAATTATTTAAGTTTAATGTTTAAATTGATAAAATTAAAAATATAGTATGAAAATTGATTCAACTTGTCAAGCTTGAGATTAAAAATTGATAGTCAACTCACTCATTGTAGCTCGGCTAATTAAATCATATATCATTGAAGAGAAGGTTGGAGGTGAGGATTAGACCCCACATTAAATACATATTCTTCAACCTTGGGTGTTGGGATCCAAAGAGAAAGCTTCACGAGAAGAATATATGTCGAACTAGTTTAAAAGTTAAGGGTTAAAACGAGACTTTTTAAATTATAAAGGTATAATTGAAATTTATCCTAAGGTTTAGACACAATTGAAACCAAGTATATTTCTATTTTTACACCTCATCGCCTACTTATTGCCATGACATAGTTCCATTTTTTTTCCCCGGAAATTTGATAGAAATCTATATTTTAAATTTGAAATAATTTTCAAAAGTTGAATGTAGAATTGACATTTTTGAAAATCAAAATTAAATTTAGAAGGAAAAAAAATTAATTTTTACCCTAAAATTTTCAAGTTGTATCAATTTACCCCTACTTTCAAATTCATTAAATTGGACCCTAAGCTTAGATAAAACAATGTAGTAATTACCATAAAACTTACTAATTTCAATAAAATCAAAGATTACATAAAATTAAGTTTGATTATTTCATAAATTAACTATTGAATAACTTTGCCAAAACTCAAAATTTCAACAAAAAATTTTGGAATTCTATCCATTTTATTCTTTATATATATTTTATAATTTATTGTATAGGCATGAGAATACTTTTTTTAAAACAAAAATTGATTAGAGAGTAAAAGTTGCAACACTTTTTTATTACAATATTTATTTAGGTTTGAAGTTCAATTCGATAAAATTTAATAGTTTAGAGCCTAATTTGGTTAGAGGCATATCCTTCTGAGCAACCGTGCATGGATTTGAATATTCTCATCCTGTATTAAAAAAAAAAATGAAAAAAAACAAAGAAAGAAGTGAAAATTGATACCACTTAGACGTAGATTCGTGAAAAATTGATTCTTTCCCGAACCAAATTATAATCTATCGAAGAAATTATTTGCAGGCCAACGGTGGGCTCAACTCAGCTGCCGCTTCGACCGTTTGCAGAACAAAGCTTTGCCCTCCTCGCCTCCGATCCATCACAAAGATTCACAATCAACTGGTAATTTACTGTGTTTGTTCTTCTCAAATTCAGCGTTAGCGCATACCAACAATCCGCTTTTGCATTTTCATTCTTTTACTCTTCTCCGTTTCATCGATTTGGGTGTATTGGTTGCAGTAGATCAGGTCGGTTTTTAGTCTGAATGCTCATCGTGTTGTTTTTCAATTGCTGATTAAGATTCACGCGTGAATTTATTGTGCTTTTCAGTTTCCTGGTATTTTAATTCAGATCCTACACCGGCAGAAGCTATGGCTGGACATTCCTCCACTGCTTCTGAGAAGAAATCGTCCGAGGCGGCCGACGATTTACCGATCTTCAATGCTGAAAATTTGCAAAACAACTTGAAGATAATATATTACAGGTTTTTCGATGCTTCTTGCTGATACAAATGGTTTTTCTTACACCCTATGTCGAACGATAGTAGAATACCTGCTTGGCGTTTTCTTATTTCTCTGTTTATGTTCTTCTCCGAATCTTTATAGAGTCCGAATCCTTCAGTTGAAAAGGATTATTTGATTATTCTTGATTAGCAGCTTATGTAACTGTAGATTTAATTGGCTGACCTAAAATTTTACTGGGTCCCGAGCACTGTGCGACGGAGACTGATACGATTCAATTTCTCGGAAGTGCCTGAATTCAAATTGCTAATTGAGTTGCTACAAAAATGACCAAGATGGTTATTATTAATTATTATGATTATTTTGAGTTTTGTGTATGTAGATCGTAAACTTCGTATCGTCTTTGGCAGTCGGACGTTTTTGTCTATAATTGGAGGAGTAATTGCTGGAATTCTGGGATTCACAGGCCTGACTGGATTTATATTTTATTTCCTAGTCATGGCAATTACTTCACTTGGACTTGCAGCCAAGGCTGGATTTTCCTTTCATTCATATTTTGAAAGCTGGAACCAGATTCTGCTCGATGGCTTTCTGAGTGGGCTCATGGTATGCATCCTCGGCTCTTATTTTTGAGATTACATAAAAAATTAGAAGAATAAGAGGAATTAAAAGAATTGAATAATTTTATTTATTTGAAACTGACTTCTGAGTGGGCTTATGGTATGGATCCTACTCCCTTCTGAAATTTATTAGTTCGGGATCAAACATGAAGATGGGTCACAGTACTATCTTTAATCTTATTGTGCTGATCCCACATGAGATGATATATAGAATTGCAGCTACATTCAACTAAAATCACGTGTAATTGTTTAATGTTCATATGTGATGGTTTTGTTTTGGTGATTACGATTTTAGATTCGTGGATTAGCTATACTGGAAGACTTATCATCTGCTTGTTTATTGAAGGAAATATCCATGCCTTATTTTTGCAAGTCAAAGAAATATTTGCTGTTATAAGTTTGGTTGATTTGTGGTTTCAAAATGTCAATCCTAGTTTCGATGAGATTATTCATACTAAAATAATTAGATCCATTTTATGATGGAAGTTGTCTATATATGTAGATAAACCAACTATTTTACAGATACGCTAAACAAAATAAAAGAATTGGGTTTAAGAGAAGGTGAATATACTTTGTAACCTCCCTGGGATCTCTTTTAGGGTGATCTCTTATCCTCCTGGCTAGGCTTTCGTACATTGTTGATTTTTGTGAACTTTTCTCATTTCCTCTTAAGGAAATTGAAGGCAAATGCAATGGAAATGAGGGTTTACTGGGCATAAGAACTAATGGAGATTTTGAAGAAAGATAAGAATGTACTTTTAGGTTATTTTGAAAACCTCGTGTAAATAAAGAGATGTCTTCGTGGCAACAAAAATTAAATCTAAATGGATCAAAAAATGGGATAACAATTTGTGATCATGCTAACAATTTTTGGAGTTTCATCACAAGCACCTTCAGGTGGGCCCTTGTTTGTCTGGGTGATACTTTTGTCATTCTTTCCTTGGTTTTAATGGGCCACCGTTTTGAAAAGAAGAAAAAGATTCTCTGGTTAAATTTCGTTAGGGCTTTCTTTTGGACTACATGGTTGGGAAGGAACTCCCACATTTTTAACAATAAGAAGTGTAGCTTTGATACCTTCCTTGACAATCTCTCCTTTTCGGCCCTCTCTTGGTGTTTATTGACACCACCTTTTTGTAATTATAGTTTGAGTTCTCTTATTGCCAATTAGAAAAGTTTTTTGTAATTCCTCTTGACTTGGGTTCTTCCATTTTTTTATTTCACACATCAATAAAATGTATCTTTGCCAAAAATAAAAAAGTGATAACAATTTGAGTTTGTTTGATCATACTGATGAGGAAAGGAAATTAAAAATCTATGAACAAGTTGATTTCAGGAGATGGTCAAGAATGGGAAATGGAAATGTTAAGGAGATTATCTCCTTTATCTATTCACTGTACATTTGCAACAGGATAAAGATCTCTAAAGCTTTTGGAGCTGGATTGGTTTCCAGTTGCTAGAGTTAAACTTGAATGGCATGCAAGACTGCTAGATAAATTTAGAAGAAAAGTAAACTTTGTAATCAGTATAAATCCAAGTGCCCCCAAAATCCAACGGGCTTTTCTTGGCTTCGTTTCTAGATTGTGGCTTAATAAACAATGATTTGATGAAGGTTTTCAGGGATTCTAAGATAAGGGGTGGTTAACATTTGTACTGATGCTACTCATATTTGCTTAATACCTAACAAGTAACAAGTAACAAGTAACAAGTTTGGGGCCATGATACTTCCAGGATTCAGAGTATAAACCCGTCAGTTGTCTCAACACTAGCCTAATCATTATAAATATTAGCACTGCTAGTTACGTGTGGTGATGGATTCTACCATTTTCAAAGTTCAAATAACATTCCTATCAAGAAAAATCTGACGAGCTTTTGCAATGGTATAGAATTCGGGTTTGGTCATTATTACTGATGAATATTTTTTTTTGGATAAGAAACAATTTCATTGATGGTATGAAATTACAAAAGAGGGGGGAGAAACCCCATAAAAGGAG
>JAOANK020000056.1:2205655-2216564 GCA_026257165.2 Telfairia occidentalis | reverse complement strand
ATTCACGAACAATTGCTTTTTGCTTTCCTTACCAGTGTTCTAATTTTCAAGAGAGGTGTAGGTCTGTGTGTGTGTGCGCATTAGGTAGAATACGAACAGCTTGGCCTCCCCCCTATTCTTCCTCCACTTTCAAAATTTCCCTTGTATTCTGGTCAACTCATTTGGTTGATTATGCCGTCCCATCCATCCTCATTTCAAAATAATAATAATAATAATTTGGACCATTCTCCGTCCTGGATCGAGAAACTTAGAAATGGGAACCTTGAGAATAATAGTCAGTGTGTAGGAGAATGAGTTTTAAATGTTTGGAGATAAACGATGTGGGGTTTGATATGTGAAATTAGTGGAAATGTTCGTATAATTTGCATCGAAATAGAGAATGTAAGGGTGAATTCAATATGATTTTAGAGGAGATAAAAAATACTTTTATAGCTTTATATATATATATATGTGAGTGTCCTGATAAGCTTACGTACACTTCGACTATTCTTACAGGACAATTGTCTGACCCTATTATATTTAGTTGCTAAGGAAACTCGTAGGATATTAAATCCTAGGTAGGGGGCCACCATGGTTTGAGCCATTTCTCTTAAAATTCTTTGCAATTTACGATGGAAAAATATTTTTAACTTGTTAAAAACACTTATTAAAAAATTTTTCGTGTTTGGTTAGATTTTTAAAATTTTTAAAATGCTTAGAAGCACATGAAAGTGCACTTGTAAGAAACAAATGGTTGAGAATAAGATGTTTGTGTATATATGGAGGACATGTTTAATTCTGTAGACTCATACTTTGTATGCCAAATGTCTCCCAAGTGAGAAAGGAAGAGAGTGAAAATTTTGGTGAATGGCAACTAGAAGCTATGGGGTAAAGGGAATATGTGTTCAAATCATTATGTTTTTGGCCAATTCCCAATCCCTAGAGTCTCCACAAATATCATTTTTGCCATGTGTAATCAATACACTTTTTTTAAGGATAGCGGAATGAGAAACCTTAAGAAACAAAGCTGATAAAATTAAATTAAATTACCTAAAAAGATGAAGAAGCATTATGATGTGCCAGAGAGACTGCCTCCCTTGGGTGAAACACTAAAAAATAGATAATAGCAGCTGAAAAACAAAAAGAAATTCATTAATCAATTAGGGCCATTTTATTTTAAAAATTATCAAATATGAATCTAAACAAAGTCTTCCCTGTGGTAGTGATTCACTACTGTCTCTTATCCTTTAAAACATTGGTCTTATAGTTGTAAAGAACATAAACATTGGACTATGAATTGTAGATAAGATGCTCATTAAAGAATAGTAATCTGACTTGTCATTATATGGATTTGAACTTACATGCTCCAATGAAGGACATTGGGTTAAAAACTCCAGTCACCAAAGATTAGTTAAAAAACTTACTCACCTCGAAATTTAGAGAGACGTTGTAATTGCATCACTAATATCTACCTCCATAAGAAAAAGAAATCTCATGAATTGGCACAAAGTAATATCTATCTATCAAACACATGCACAAGGTAGAAACTTTGAAAAAAAAAATACCTTAAAATTTTCACACTCATGTACAATAGAGAAAGAAAGAGAGGTTGGGTGGGGGTGGGGGTACTACTTTGTGCAATGAATGACCATATATTTATCAGTACCTGCTGACCCAAGATGCCCAAAGAAGGCTGTAAATTAAGGTAGGTACAACCTGATGACAAGGTTCTTTGAAAAAGTTTTTCAATCAGTTTAAGCAAAATCCAAGCAGTGGAAAGATAACGGACTCGATAGGATTGAAATTTTATCTATTCCTGTTATGAGGCGTACTTCAAATTGAAGAAAAGACTAAAGCAAACAGTATGAGAACTTCCTGCTAATCCTCAATTCAATCAATTACTCGAAGTGTCAGACGGCAGCCACGGGAAGAAAATATAGTTCCATAGAGTCAAAGGACTAATTTATCAATAACAGTCCTGCAGCTTAATTCATAACTACTGAAATAGAGCTCAAACTGATATAAACAATCTAGAGTATCACAATAAGGAGTGATTAAACAACACAATGACATATAAAATCCAATCAAACTCAAACCAAATCATTTGACTTGATTTGGGTCAAAATTTGTTTGCATTCACAAAAAATTGATCCCCTTTGAAGATAGATTGGTTCAGGGATTCTTCTAAAATTAATTAAGGTAGAAGCAACCAAACCATAATTTACTAATGAAATAATATCTCTTTACTTGTAAGATACTTATTTACATGTCTTCTTTAAATTCAACTAACTCTTTTAGATGTTTTTTCATTCTCCAATAATTGCTAAGAACTAGCTGGTCCAAATCTTTTGAGTATTATTTTTCATAAATAAAATACGACACTAAACTACTATTTTTAATTCAAACTATGAAGATATGCTCCTTCATTCAAAAGATACTATCTTTTTTCTTATAAAATTTTAAATTAAATAACCTAAACAATCAAAATTAAACTAACCAATAGTACATGATTGAGTTGGGTCAAACTCAAGTCTATCACTGAACTAGGTCGATCTCTAAGTGAACTCAATGTCTATAAATCCAACCCAAGCAAAACTACAAGACCCCAAGCCACAATAAACAGAGTTCATAAGTTTTAAATCCAAACTTAGGAGAATTTTGGATCAATAAGATTTTCAAAAATTTTACCAATTTTGTTTAATATTTGGAACTAGATGCCCTTCTAGGAAAAACTACAGATTATCCATAAATTGATTTTCACAACTAATTCAAAATATGAATGTTCTTATCCAAACTGAGTCCTTGATGAAACGCAAAAGGAAACAAAGTAGTTCACTATTTGAGGAATTCCCTATTGCACATTTTGAACCCACATTTCATGTCTTCATTTTTAAAAGCTTCCCTCTTGTGCACTCATTTCAATATTAACCCAATAGGTGGATTTCTTTGATCAATTCATTTATGCAAAGTACAATAGACATCCAACTTCAAGGTGTTCACTTTTCCATTAGCAACTTTTGTGGATTACACCAAATCATCCAGCTTTAATGATAAAGTAAACCACGTCCCAACCTTTCCCAACTAAATATTATCATAATCATTTGGCCTATCAACTTGTTTCACCTTATCAATTCACCACAGTGATTGAACGGTTAAATTTCAGTCAGATGAACCTAAGTATTTTATTTGTATGATTGTACCTCATAATAATTCAGATTCAACATCAAATTTCCGTACAATGTTTCAACAACCATCTTAAAGCAACCCAAACAGATCTTCACGTTCAGAAATTTCGAAAAACTTAATCTGAATGAGATACGTTGGTTCATGACTTTTCTTAAAATTAGTTTGAGTTCAACAAAGCCAAATCAAAACTATTAACTAAAAGTTTTTTTTTAATTTATTTAAGAAAAAATTACATAGGCATCTATCCTAATTTCAACTCATCCAGTAATATCTATAAGATATTTTATTCTTCAATAATTTTTTTGACAAGTATTATTTCAATTCGTGGAGGATAATTTTTTTAAAAATAAAATTTTTCATGTCTGCCAAACTTAATTCAAAATTTTAAAAATAAATAAATAGATACTTCAGTTACTGACATTTTTACTATTTTGTTTACGTAATTTTTTAATAAATAATCCAAACACCTGTATTAACTCGACCGAAATAGTTCATGTTAGATTTAATCGGCTTCATCATCTAAGACCATTGGGATTAGACAATTTGGTAACCTAAACTATTAGGTTGGATCTAAAATGTCCTTCAACCTATAAACACCCTTGACAGACGCCATAGCGTCCATTAATAAAATTAGAAGCAAATGTAATGTCTAGATCAATAAAACTGATGAATTGATCATTCAATAAGCTTCTTGCACTTTCAGATACCGAAAGAAAAATAAATAAATAAACAAATAAAACAAAAAAGGAAAAAAAAACACCAGTGCACTGCACTTTCTACACTGCCTGTAAAGGTTTCCATTTTCTACTTTCCTTTCAGTGCCAGAAGGCATCATTTTCATCGGCTTTACTTTCTAGTTCACTATTATAACGTATTCAAATTTACCTGCGTTAAAATAATGTCCAAGTTGACTCCTGTTACGCTATCAATTCATTCGATAGATGACACCTGTTTGGGAAGGGAGAGAGGAGAAAGAGGGGAAAAAAAGATACGAAAAAGGTTTCCATCTGCCAACATTTAGATTCTTTCAACATGCATTAAGCATGTGATGCGCTACAATATATCTTGATGGGTAAGATCTAATCAAAGATTCTGTTATAGAAATAACATGTTATAAGAACAATCATCGTGTTAAATACTCATAATGCAGAAAATCAAAGTCCCAATCACACCCACAACAATTTCTATCATAACGTGTTCATTGTCTTCCCTTCAACAGGAGAACTGTTGAGCCTCTTTACTTTTGGCTAAGTCACCAAACACAACTTAATTTCCCACTCAAAATCCAACAAAAATAAAATAAAATCCTTGAATATGATATGAACAAGAATTCTTATTGAGTATTCAAAAGGATCCACAAGGTGTCAAGGGAGAATTCGAGAGCTCCCGTACCTCTCCTACTAACCGACTCACAAAATATTCACCAAAAGATATTCCCCAATCCCCTGTACACAGCACACATATATACATAAACATGAAATATTCTAACTACCCTTTTAGCTAACTAACGAGGGCCCACGTAACAATGCATTTTTCATTCTCTCACTCAGCATTCTCTCGAACCCTCTTCTTGGTATACACTTTTTTGACTGCGGGTCTATCAGAATACTAGAGGACTAATTTAATAACTATATCACAGGAACTAAAAATTACTAACAGCTATAATAAAAAACCACAGTAAGAAAATTTGAGACAAATTCATCCTTGATATTAAACAGTTCAATTAGACACTTTTTCCTTCCATTTTAATCTAACCTTCCCGGAAAATCAAATCATTTCTACAATGTTCTAACAAAACTTACGTTTTTTATTTAATTGATGCACACTTTGACTAACTCAATAAATATATTACTTGATGCTACAACATTTAGAATTAAGAAATTTATAGGATAAAACACAAATATCTAAAGTAGATAGTCATCAAGAATAGATCTGATAAATTTCATCTAGAGAGATCAATTTCATAAACTAACAAGTTCTGCAATGCTCGAATCAGTGTCGCCGATGGCAATTCAACAACTAGTAATTTTGGGCAGATAAAGAGTAACAAGAATTCCATTACAAAGTTAAGAATGCATGAATAGGAGTTTCAAAGAAAGAAGCATCATAATCCAGTGCAGGATAACCTATGATATAGATAATGAAGGAAAACAAATGATGGAAGTAACATTCTTCAACCAACGGTTAAGGAACTTCAGTTGGCAGGAGAGAAGTGCTCTAAAAATATGTTTTTATCATAAAAGGTAAGTTCCATTCTATATACCAAAGCTCAATATATGGTGCCTAAACATGTCCATTATAGAGCTATGCGATCGAATCCATGTAGCTTTTTAACTAGCAAATGTTAGGCCTCTTCCTGCCTTATTTTAATCAGTCAAAATGGCATGAAGCCACAAACTATAAGCAACGACCAGGGTATGTGTTACCATCTATGTTTAAGTGAATTTAAACTGACATAAATAGTAAACAAGGAAGTAAGCGGATGCAAAGACAGAAGTTACCAGGGACATCTCAGCGTAATCAGACTTGTACTCAACTAATTCACAGGTTTTATCTCCACTAGTTCGCAAGTGTATAATTCACAATTACAAGTTCTGAATTATTTCTGTATTGCACAACTCTGCAACTTGTGAAGGCATGAAAGTAGTTATGCGTAGAGAAAAATACGAAGGGAATCTACAACTCGAGCTGATTTTTACTTTATAGAACAACATGCACATCGTTGCACAACAGTAACAAATTGGAAGAGGGTTCAACGATAGACCTTCTAAGCCCCAATTTTAAAAGGAGAACGATCGACAGAGCAAAGATCCAATAAACACTAGATGACTTTCACCGATAGAGTACGACAAACCTGAATTTCTCTCCAGGCGAAGGATTCATTTGAGACGATTTTGATCAACACATCCGGAAGCTTCATCGATTGAAAATCCACATCAATCGGATTCATGACCTGAGAACGATTATGCCCGAGAAAATCTGCCACAAGTTATACCACTAGAGGAAACAATGTTGGGTCCATTCACATCAAATCAACCACAATTCGTTGAAATACGAGCAGCTCCTCCGTATCAGTGGATAATCACCAGAGAAAGAGACAAAACAAATGGGGAGCAAAGCTGGAAAATGTAATTTCAAAGTACGAAGCCCTGCAATAGTAAATTTATGACGTCATTATGCAATTCGAATATCTATCCAATCAAACAGTACACTTCCATAGCTCATATCAATTTCACGCTGAATCAACATTTGGTTATTGAGATGAATTTGAGAAATTAGACTACTCCTCACCAAGAATCATTCACAGCTACTCGAAACAAATTAAATAATTACAAAGATTTACTCACGCAGCAGATAGAGACTTCACGAACAATCAAGCGTGGAAAACATATCAATCGATTCATTCAGCTTCCAGGCGAGATATTCAACCACTTTCTTCAGCTTCGTTGACGTCGAATCTCTGAAGATAACAGGGAAAAACCACGGATTCTTGTGAAACATCTACCGCGTTGTCGTCAGAAACTGGATAGTTTCGCAATCTGAAGATGAACGGCAGTTCATGAGAGATTAGATTCGAACGCGAAATCAAGATGGAGCCGATTGCAGAAGAGAGGTATCGTTGCGATTGCGATTAATGGCCACAAGCTCTGAAGGTCGTGAGCGATCTATTCGCCAAGTTCGATACAGATTTTGGCGGGAGGATATGGTTTTTCTTCTTCTTCTTCTTTTTCCCCACCATTTTGCCCTTTTTAGGGGATAAATATAAATTACATATTCAATTCAGGATGACTTGGGCTTAAACTTCAAATTAATCCCTAAGATTTTATAACTTGTATTCAATTAAAAAAAAAATTGTATCCAATAAAATCTGAAATATTCTAGAAATATATAAAAGTTACTTAAATTGATTTTAGATGAAGTTTTGACTAATTTTTCTTCTAAAAATGTTTATATAACAAGTATTTCATTTAAAAATAAATTTTTTAAAAGTCATGTCAAACATGCATTAGAAGGATCTCGAAAAATCAACCAGTTCGATTAGGTTTTTATCTTTTTTTTAGGTTCATTAGGATTTTTATTGGTTGGAACTTCTAGAGTTTGAATTTGGATTTAGTTTCAATTTGATTTCTATAATTTTAGAGCAACTTAGCTATGTGGCTCCATAGGCTTTTAAACATAAATAGTGAATTGATTGAAAACAAAATAATCTAATTTTAGTTCATGAACTTTTAATATTATCTTATTCTAGTCTCTAAACTTTCAAAATGTTTATTTTGGTTTAAAAACTTTAAAATTTTTTCTATTTTAGTTAACAAACTTTCAAAAGTCTATTTTAGTTAATGAACTTTAAAAAAACGTACCATTTTGGTTCTTACCTTTATTTTTTGTTTTAAAAAATTAATTGAGAGCTTCGAGTATGTGTATTAATGTGTTAATATGAGCATTTACTCAAACCACATAGGTTGATATCGAGTAGTAGGTGCCAAACTAAGTATAACTCAAATGGTTAAAGCTTATTTCCTCCACCAAAAGATCATGAGTTCAAATGCTCAGCTACACATGTTGTTGAACTAAAAAAGAAAAAAATAGTAGGTAAGCGAATAGGTAGAAAAATAATATAACAATGATCAAAGTGGTTATCTTTTAAAAATTTAAATAATAAAATAGACATTATGAAAGTTTAGGGACCAAAATAATTATTATTTTCAAGTTTGGCAACTAAATAGACATTTTAGAAATTCAAGAACCAAAATGGAAAAAAAAAGAAGAAAAACAAACAAACAAACATGAAAGTTGAAGAACCAAAATAAGATTTAAACAAACAAACAAAAAACAACCATAGGTGCCTTTTGAATTTTTTATAGCACACATTTATTGCATGTTTTTATGTAGTATATTATAGCTTAAATATTGTTAGTCTTTGAATTATGTAGATCAAAGTTATGCACAATATTGAATATATTGCGAGAATAAAGCAAGTGCGGAAGATGATCCCATGAGATAGCTTTCTAATGTTGTTTATAGTGTTTTAACTCTAATTTTACAATCTCAGCTTTGTGTAACGTTTTAACACTGTTTATTTTGTCTCGATGCTACCGTAATTTTTTTTAGTTGTAAGCAGGGTTTGTTTGCACCGATTTTTTGAGAGGAGAGTTGGCAGTTCTCAAAAAATTGGAAGGGCAATGAGACCATTAGGGAGCTAAGAAAAGGGATTTTCAAAGCTTGTGATCTTAATGATTGATCTAGTGACGGACAATCAACATGACGAAATTTATTTATTCTCTTTTTCCTTTATTTTGTGCAATTTTTATGGAACTTCATATCAAACTTTGTTGTTTAGACTTGATTATGAGTAGCTAAATTTCTCATTCTTAGGGATTGATGTCATCACTAACCTTCATGAATTGATTTTCTCATTTCTCTTGATTAAATGATTTTGAACATTCTTATGCTCGAGATAAGTGGGTTTATTATTAGAATTGAGATATACATAAATGAAAGAGTCATAGGATCGTGAGATTTATAATTTATTTATAGATCCTCGAAAAAGGTTTTAATAAAAGATTTGCAAGTTATTGAAAATGTTGGTTTCCTAATTAGCACTTTAGCTATAGATTTTTTTTTTTTTTTGAAAAAGTAAATGTATAAAAAAACAACAACAAGGCGGCCCTATAGCCCAGAGCCAAGCCAACAAAGAATCACCAACACTCCAACACTCCACCTCAGAGGAAGAATAAGGAACCAGATAGACATGCAAAAGAGACAAACCTTACGAAACCAATTCGGGCTCAAACCATAATGTATAAAAACAGCAATGGGCACAATACCATAAATGATCAACCATATTCCAACAATAGGAGAGTTCAAGGCCAATTCCAATCCTCCTCGGGTGTGTGCTAGCCTGACTTGCCCAATTCCAATTCCTTTTTCCTCCTTTTTTTTCTTTTTTTTTTTAGTATCAAGAGAAGCCTAGTCAAGATGTGCACATCAAAACTAGAGCAATATTCATTTTCTTTCCAATGTTATAAGTAAGGCAAGTGGGCACAGCCACTCAGCCAAAGTAGGAGTACACCTCAAAAAGCTCAACCGTAAGCCTACCTAACAAAGCAAACCAAGCCTAAAAACTAAACCAGAAAGGCGATGTGCGCAAGAGACTAGGGAGTCAAAGAAAAATTTAACCAGATGAAGTAGACTGTCGCATACCACGCAAGTCGTCATACTCTAGACCGCAAGGAAGAACCATGGCTCCTGTGAGAAACCCAATGTAGTTCCACGCCCCTCTAGGCCACTCGATGAGACGACCCACTCCATCTGGCCAAGCCTCCCTACACTTGAGCTCCAAAAGGAGCACGAGAATAATAAGTGGTCCATGGACTCTATACCTGCATCACAAAGAAGACAAGAAAGAGAAACTGACATGTCTCGAGTGTAAAGTCAGTCCCAGATAGCCAACCATGCAATCAAAGCATGTCTCGATATATTGCCACCAAACCACAAGAAGTGAGTCTAGAAAATCTTGTCCCTTTGGCCGCAGCATCTCATACGTACTAGCCACAGTGAAGGTCCCTGACGTCGCGAGAAGCCATCAGGGACAGCTCTGCAACCCAAGCCCCAGAACAATTTGCTGAACAAGCTTAGCAAAATCCAATAGCTCCATCAAACACTAAGGCCAATTCCACGTCCCATCAAGCAAGAGGAAATCTGCCACCCTGGCCCCTAGAGCTACCAGCATCAAAGATGACTTGTTCCCTCAACCGAGGGACCACCGGTCCCCCTAGCAACCAGGGATCAAACCAAGCTGAAATCTTGGATCCATCGCCAACAGAAAACTGCACCAGCTCCGCCAAGCGACCACACAATGCAAGGATAGTCTGCCAGCACCAGGAAAATCAGGGAGACAGGGAAACAACCCATGAACTCTAACCTTGTAACACATAAGCCTCCACCCAGGCCACTTAACCACAAATGTCTTATGATAGCTGTCAAATTCCAAGAGGCCAAGTGCCTCATACCTAAACCTCTTTCCTCAAAGGACAAGCAGACCTTCGATTAGACGACCTTGGCCCCACCTATCTCCCCCACCTTCCGTCTCCAAAGGAAGGATCGAAGAATACGTTCTACATTGTGGACTACTCGGAGTCCGGGGGCAAAAAAGCATTGGCCCAAAAAACCTAAAAGCTTCGTAACTTTGACCGAACTAATTTCAACCACCCTTCATAAGACAAGGATCGAGAAGCCCAAGAGCGAGTCCTAGCCACAATCCGCTCCAATAGCGGCTGACAATTATGATAAGACAGACGAGTCGACATAAGAGGTAATCCTACGTATCTAATCGGGAGGGACGCTAGGGAAAACTTCATAAACTTAGCTAGCTCATCAGCAACATCTCTGGATAAAGCACCACGAAAGAAGAAGCTCTTGCGAAAATTTGCTCGGAGCCCGAAAAGCTCTTGGAACTAATCAAGTGTCGCACTAATAAAGGCAAGAGACACACGATTCCCACCGGAGAAAACCATGAAGTCATCTGTAAAGGTCAAACGAGTAAGACCAATTAACTCGCACCAAGGGTGATACGAAAAATCCACCAAGGTCTGGTTAAGCATTCGAGAGAGAACCTTCATAGTAATGACAAATAATTACGAGGACAGTGGATCACCATGTCGAAGCCTCCAATGAGCCTATGAACAGAGAACATGGGGAGGTGACACAAGCCTGAACCTTAGCTATAGAATTAATAGTTCGT
>JAOANK020000056.1:2169067-2182773 GCA_026257165.2 Telfairia occidentalis | reverse complement strand
ATTTTTCTCTCTTTTATTAATATGTTTTATCTAATATATCTCTCACTTTTAACTCTTATTCATTGTTTTTTCTCTCTTTATCTTTTCTCTTTACAAAAATTTATCCGATATCTCAACTTTTCAACTAACATTTCAAAAAATATAAACAAAATTTTGTACATACAAATGGTCTTTAATATAACATAATTTTAATATTTTATACTAATACATCTAAAACAATATTCAATTTGTGCTCCCAACATAAATTTCTGGATTTGTTGGTAATAATAATACATCTAAAACCATATTTAATTTGTGCCCGCCTGATATAAATTTCTGGATCCGCCTCTGTGTGTAGCAATTATCAAGTGTATTATTCATTTGTTTTTTTTTTTGTTACTATTTTTTTTAATAATTAGTGTATTATTGTTTTATTTTAAAAAATATATGTTTAGACTATTATTCCTTTTTATCTATAAATTGTCAAGTATGATGTACAGTGATGTTTATGTTACAATTGTATTGACATATCTTAGTTTTTTTCTATATCACTATCATTTTTTAGTCATTAATAATATTTTTTATTACTGCTATTATAGAATTATATTTAAAAGAAACTTTCATGCAATAGGATGTGGTGATGCACTAAGATATTAGAAATAGTTGTCTAATTAAGGAATTAAAAAAATATATATTATGCATAGATCACTGATTATTTTTGGAAAGCTTTTTCTTTGGTTCGTTGAAAACTAATTGATTTAAAAAAAAAAAACAATTGCATTATGAACCACTAAAATTAATTAACCGTTAAAAAGCCCTCCAAATTAGTCACAGTTTGTTTTCAACCAACAATTTCCCGCTTCAGTTTTATAACCTTCCATTTCCAAAACAAACTTTTTCCCCAAAATCCTAATTTCAACCAATTTCTCTTCGCTTAAATGAAACCAAATTCATTCCTCTTCCAATCCATTTCATTTCGTCTCATTCCCCAATAATCGGTCTCTTCAATTTCCATAATCATGTTCGCTTCATCCTCTAATTCGCCTTTCGAACGGATTCATATCGCAATCGCAATCGCTTTTGCTCTGTTAATCTCTTCTCCGATTGGTTCTTACGGTTTTACTGCGCAAAATGTGATCGATTCCCCGCTTTTGACGCAGAAGATCGGCACGAATCGCACGCTCAAGGTCGATATTAATGGCAATGGTGAATTCACGTCCATTCAAGCTGCGATTGACTCTGTACCGGAGGGGAATTCGCAGTGGATGATCATCCATGTTAGGAAAGGCATTTACAGGTGATTTCTGGCGTTTTCTCTTCAGGTTTTTTTTACGTTATTGTGATGAATCGTTCGCTGATGAAAGAGTGAGGGATTTTGGCTGCAGAGAGAAGGTTCATGTACCGTCGACTAAGCCGTACATCTTCTTGAGAGGGAACGGGAAAGGAAGGACGTCAATTGTTTGGTCACAGAGCTCTTCTGATAACGTGGAATCTGCTACTTTTAAAGTTGAAGCTTCGCATTTCATTGCTTTTGGAATCAGCATCAAGGTCCGATATATTTCTTGCTTTCTTTGGTGATTTGGTGATTTGGCTTCATTTGATTAATGGTGATAGAGAAGCTGCAAAATGTGTTTCGTTATTCCGTTGATGTTTCCCTTTTTTTGTTTTGGAAATATTACCGATTGCAGAATGAGGCTCCGACTGGTGTGGCTTACACATCGCAAAACCAGTCGGTAGCAGCATTCGTTGCGGCAGATAAAGTTGCATTTTACCATTGCGGATTCTACAGCACACACAATACTTTGTTCGATTATAAAGGCAGACATTATTATGAGAGTTGTTACATTCAAGGCTCAATTGACTTCATCTTTGGCCGCGGCAAATCCGTCTTCCATGTAACTCTTTTCCCTTCCCTATTGCTACTTTCTCACACAGTAAATTATAATACCTTTATGTTTATGTTATTCATGATTATTTCCATTAATGATTTCTTTTCTTATCACTTAAAACCTTTTTTATTGTTATCAAAGTTAATAGGTTCTATAATAAATTTTCTTTAGTTAAAAGATTAAATTTACCTTAGGTTATCAGCTTAAGTTTTTGGGTTCATTGGTGATTTAACATGATATAGAGTAGAAAATCATGTGTTTAAACATTTGCAATGTCACTTTCCAACCCTATTTAATATCGATAACCATTTTCTCTTCATTCTCTTTATTTAATATTGATAACCACTTGTTGAGCTTTGTTCAAGTTTCTAGTCCACACATTAGGGAAAATATTAAAATATTGATACAAGATTAAATTTGGAAGAGCAGGCTTACATTTGGAGTATAGTTAAAAGTGTATTCCTATATAGTTCCTATTTACTTCAGGTCATATTTTGACTGGATAAAAAATTTAGTGGCTTCTTAATGTTAATTAATGATAATATAAGAGCAGGTCAATTAAAGAATTTAGAAGCTCATGTTGCCAAGTTTCGTTGCATAAAGAATTAAAGAAAGAGTTGAAAGGAGTGAATTAAGAAATAGTTTTGAAAAAATATTAGCATTTCTCTTATCTTGCTTTTTCTCTTGTGGGATCTGATCATTTTCCTTGTAAGACGAGCATTAACAGCTCTGTTATTGCTGTGGATGCAGAGTTGTGAAATGTTTGTGATTGATGACAAGAGATTGAAGATCCGCGGTTCAATCACAGCTCAAAACAGGGAGAGTGCAAATGAGAACAGTGGGTTTGTTTTTCTCAAAGGAAAAGTTTACGGAATTGGCGGTGTCTATCTGGGTAGAGCAAAAGGTGCTTATTCCAGAGTCGTTTTTGCTAAAACTTACCTCTCCATGACCGTTGTTCCTGCCGGCTGGACCAATTGGAGCTATGCTGGCAGCACAGAGTAAGCACCCCACCCTCTCTTCGAAAAATCTTTTAGCACTGCCGTAGTATGAAAAATTCTCCTTGTCTAATACTATGTATAACGTAGAGTTTGTAAATAAAATAATATATTAAATCACTCTAGTTTAGCCTAATGGGTAATAAGAGACAATGCAAATAGTAAAGAACTGCAAAAAAGGAGTCAAAGTCATGGTGACCATCTACTTAAAATTTAGTATCATATTGTTATCTTGACAACTAAATGTAGTAGAGTCAATTATCTATGTATCTGAGTATGAATGGAAGGATGCTAACCAAAGCCTATCTTATCTAGTTTATGCATTGTACATCTACTTTAAAAGTTAGATGTTTTAATTTTCATCTCAATGTTGTTGAAATATATAAAAGAAAAGTGTGAACGGAAGAAGCAAATACTCGTGTTTCCTGTACACAATGACATGAACTTGACATAATCTTTTGTTTTTACAGGAATCTGTTCCATGCAGAGTATGATTGCCACGGACCAGGAGCAGAGTCAGGAAGCAGAGCACCATGGGCCAAACAGCTAACTAAAAAGGAAGCTGCCCAGTTCATGGCCATCGATTTTATTGATGGCAGCGATTGGCTTCCTGCGTGGCTATAAGAAAAACGCTAAGCTAATATTCCTACTAGCCCTTTTTATTACTTTATGATCCCTTTTGATTTAAATTTTTGTGTCTATGACAATGTTCATGTGATGCGAACTATTTTGTTAAGATGCGGTGGAAAATGTGAAGTCGCCTCTGGATTTTGAGTATTCAGAAGGCTTTTTTGTTTTCACTAATTCTTGAGCATAATAGTTCGGAGACAGATGATTATTGGGTGTAACCTGCTGTGTAAGAATATTAAAGGTATATTTCAATGAGACGAAATATTGCATTCCTTTTCTTTTGTATTTTTCCTTTTGTCTCTCTCTCATTAATCATTATGTAGAATTGAAGTACAAATAGATTAGTAGTCATAACTTATAAAGGGTAGTCTTTGCATGAGCATTTTGTAGTCGCCGCATGCATTTTAGTTTGTAAATATATTTGATGTGCTGTGATTTTAGACTCTGCCACCGATTCCTCCACCGGAACCAAAGCCTCCTCCGGCACCACCTCCCAGTCCGCCTCCAAAACCGCCGCCAGCACCTCCTCCTAGTCCCCCTCCTCCACCGGCTCCGCCTCCAAGACCACCACCAGCACCTCCTCCTAGTCCCCCTCCTCCACCGGCTCCGCCCCCAAGACCACCACCAGCACCTCCTCCTAGTCCCCCTCCTCCACCGGCTCCACCTCCTAGACCACCACCGGAACCTCCTCCAAAGCCCTTTCCACCACCAGCTCCGCCTCCAAAACCACCGCCGGTACCTCCTCCTATTCCCTTCCCTCCACCGGCTCCGCCTCCAAAACCACCGCCAGCACCTCCTCCTAAACCGCCGCCAGCACCTCCCCCTGCTCCACCTCCAAAACCACCTCCAGCACCTCCCCCTGCTCCACCTCCAAGACCACCACCGGCACCTCCTCCTGCTCCACCTCCTCCTCCGATACCGACCCCACCACCATGGCCGCCTCCAAATCCACTTCCAGCGCCACCGCCAAATCCAGCCCCACCACCTTTTCCACCTCCAAACCCACCACCAAGCGTTTCCTTCTCCAACTTTCGGCTCTCTGCCAACCCCACAACCAGCAATGCCAGAATGAAAGCACACGCTCCAATCCTGTTCGTAAGTTTTGCCATCTTATGTTTACTTTGATGAAAGAAGGAAGATGAAGAACTCACTTTTTGAGTGCACAATGGATGTATAGATATTGTTGGTATTTATAGTGGAAGTGCAGGGGACAGCATTAATGCATGCAGTTGAACCCCTCTTCATTTTGACTATTTACTTGGAACACCCTTAAGTTAATGGTATGCCTAAAAAATCAACTTAGGGGCGCTGGTGAGTACCGTAATTTATTCTTGTCCCCACCTCTCAACTGCTAACAGATTTTACAGCACACATCCACCCACATCGTCTACTTGCAAAAAAAAGTCGACCCCACTTTGGTCGGATGAGAGATATTTAACCTACGGGTGCAAGTTCCCACCCAAACCGACTAAACCGACCAAACCGATGTCGGTTCGATTTGTAATTCGTTCGGATTGGCGGTTTCAATTTTTGTATAGAGAAAACAGGTTAGATTTAGTCGGTTTCGGGTTTTGCATGGCCCAAACTGACTAAACTCGAAACCGACCGACTATTTATAATAATAGACATAAAATATTACTAAAAGTGCTTAGTATCGTAGATGATTTAGCAATTCTTTCTTTAAACTAGAGGGCGTGGGATCAAACTTTCATAATATCAATTTTTTCATTCAAACGGTGAAATATATTAATAATATATATATTAAAATATCAAATAACTTAATAAAAAGCACAGGACTCCAGTTGTTCAGTTTGGTTTGTGTGTATCCTCTCAGTTATCTTCCAATTATTTGTGTGCTCCTCTCAATTATCTTCCAATTATTTGTGTGCAATTATGTATGAGTCAGATTTGTGAAAGGAGATCACTTGAGCAGACAATTCTTGATGATTTTTATATATAAGTTGTATGTGTTTTGTGTTTTTTTTTTATTTCTCTTTTTCTTTTTCAATGAATGGTTGTTTTTAAATGAAATTAGATTGTATCTCTCTTGATTCAAAGTTTTTTTTTTCCTTATCTTTTAGTGAAGGGTGGTCATCTCTCTTCATTTGAATTAAAATATTTTTCTTCTCCTTTGAATTCTTTCTACAAGAGGTGCTGTAAGATTCAAACGATTGATCTTCAACTAAGTTTTATTGGTGCCTTAACTACTTGTGAACTATGCTTGTGTTGACCTCTTTATTAAAATGTTGCGTACTCTATAAATAGTTATTCATGAAAATGATTGCTTCTTTTTAAGAATAACGATCAATTCTTGAAGAGTTAGCTACTTCTCACATTTTAATAGCGGTCTAGTTATCTTCTTTTTCTTAAAAAGTTGCTAGATCTCTCCATTTCTTTTTCCCATTTATTAATATCCGACTTCATTGTTTAACTTAAGAACATGGAAAATGAAATTCTTCAATGATCATCCTGTTTTTATAGCTATGTTATATTTACATTTTGTTATTGCAAATGGATTATTGTATCTTACTAGGCATGTGCTTAATTAATATTACATTTAGTTTGAGGGCCCTGTTTTTCCTTTTAGAACGTTCTTAGTTCCCCCTTAGTTATCTATATTTCTTTTTCTATACTCAACATCCAACTAATATTCCTCTAGCAATTTTAAGAACCAACTTTTTTTTTTTCTTTTGGTATAGATGGATGTGTTTTTTTCTCTATCACCCCTTTATTGTAAGAAAACATAGAATAATGAAGAAAATTGAATTGGCTACGAGAGGACCCCACTTTAATTTATAAAACGTAAAGATATTGCTTTGCTTATTCATCTTCTATAGCTTACTTTGTAGATTGCCCTTTCCATTACAAAGAAGTACTTAAAAAGTTATTACTTTTCATTTTGGCTTCAAGTACCCAAATCTTTTATTAACCAATAAGACATAAATATTTGATGAGTTATTAAACAAAGAAAATAATTGTCATAGTCATCAAACCTTACTCATAAATGCGTGCATTGAAAAAATATCTCTTTCGTTACCAACTTGAGCATATGGTAACGGGTGAAAACATATGTTTTTGACCAAAAGAGTTTTTAGGTTTAAATTTTTACTTGTACGTAGTGTTGTTAAACTAAAAAAAACAAACAATTCCTTTTGATCAATGTCCCTAAATTTGAACTTAGTTTCTCTTTCAAGCATTATTGCTTATTTTTTTGTAACAAAATGCTGATAAATTTATTTAATATTAATTTATATAACTTATATGTTTATACGATACAACAATATTTATTTTTATAATATTTCAATGGGTGATATGGTAAAAATGTTTATTTTTATAATATAAGTTGTGTGTGTGGGTTTTTTTTTTTCATTTCTCTTTTTCTTTTTTAATGAATGGTGTTTTTAAATGAAATTAGATTGTATCTCTCTTGATTTTAAATTTTTTTCCCTTCTCTTTTAGTGAAGTTCATTAAAATGTTCTTTTTCTCATTTGAGTTGAACTAGTGGTGCGGAAGGGTAAAAAATATTTTACTACATATATATATAAATCTACATGAATTAACAAAGTTAGGATATGGCCTGGTGGTGAAAATGCCACAATTGGAGTGTATCCCTTTGGTGTGCTTAAGTTCGAATTCTTGTATGTGGATAATTTTTATTTTTCCTTATAAACAACTCGTGTCCCATAAAAATTTTTCTGTCTCTTCTTTTGTTCTTTTTTCTCAATAATCCATAAAAATTTTTAGTTTCAACAATGGAGATACAAAATTTTATAGTCTCTTGAAAATGTATCATTTACTTTGTAAGTAATTTCTATCTTTTTATTCATATTATTGATATTACTTTCTTTTTTTTTATTCATATTATTGATATTACTTTTTATCTTTTTTAATTTTAAAGTTACAGTTGTGGAACAAATATTTTGTTCGAATACGAGACATTAAATTGACAAATAAGATTCATTTTTTTTTTTCTAAAGTTTTAGTTCTTATAATTTGTAATTTATGTAATATGTCTTAAATATTTTTTTATTAATATTTGTATAGAGTTAACTTGAAATCGATTGGAGAAATATTATAAAAGAAAGACAACCATAGCGTATATTGAAAAAGATTTATTTGATAAGTTGGATAATAAAGTTATCATGGATCGATTTCAAAACATGAAAACTCGTAGATGACAATTGTAATATAGTAAATTAGTTTGTTCATTATATATTCTTACTATATTTTTATGTATGGTGCTCCCTGAATAAAATTCATGGATCCGCCTCTGGAGGTGGGATATGGTTTGAACTGTTGATCCTTAAGGAGGTGATTGTTGCCTTAATCAGTTGTGAGTTACGCTTAGGTTGACCTCTTTATTAAAATGTTGCATCTTTTGTAAATAGTTATTCATGAATGACTATTTTTTCATGAAAATAATGGCTTCTTTTTAAGAATAGTCAATTTAGCTAGTTCTCTTTTTAATAGTGGTCAAGTTATCTTCTTTTTCCTAAATAATCGCGAGATTTGGTTCATTTGTTTTTCGCATTTATTAATATCTAACTTCATTGGTTAACTAGAACATGAAAAATGAAATTCTTCAATGATCACCCGGCTTTTATAGCTATGTATATTCATGGTTGCAAACGAGTTATTATATCTTACGAGGCATGTGCTTAACTAATATTACATTTATTTGACATGATGTCTAATATTATTCAGGAATAACTTAGATCGTCATAGGTTAGTCCGATGGTCAATAAATACCAATGTAAATAGTAAAGAACTTCAAGAAAATGAGTTAAAGTCATGGTGGCCATCTACCCAAGATGTAATATCTTATATTTATTTTGACAACGAAATATAGTAGGGTTAAACAGTAAGATATTAATCAACTACGTATTTGAGTGTGAATGGGAAGAAAGCTAACCAAAGCCTATCTTATCTAGTTTATGCATTATACATCTATTTTGAAAGTTAGATGTTCCAATTTTCATCTCATGTCGTTGAAATATATATAAAGAAATGTGTGAATGAAAGAAGTAGATGCTCGTGTGCCCTAAACACTATAACATAATCTTTTGTTTTTACAGGAATCTATTTCATGCAGAGTATGATTGCCATGGACCAGGAGCGAAAGCAGAGCACCATGGGCTAAACAGCTGACTGTAAAGAAAGCTGCCCAGTTCATGGCCATCGATTGGCTTCATGTGTGGCTATAAGAAAAACACTAAGCTAATATTCCTGCTAGTCCCTTTTATTACTTTATGGTCCATTTTGGTTTAAATTTTTGTGTCTATGACAATATGTTCATGTGATGCGAACAATTTTGTTAAGTTGTGGTGGAAAATGTGAAGTAGTTAAAACGATAACCCCGTCAGACAGTGTTGACTAATGCCTGGACTCCCTCTTTAATGGGCTCTATTATATTGTTTCTTTTGTTGTTATTTTGGGCCTTAGTTTTGGGCTTATTATTTTAATTTGTAAACTCCTTTAGGTTAACGCCTCTACTGTAACATACATATATATATATATATATTCTTTTCTAATAATGAAAAAGTAATCACTGGTGGCCTAAAACCAGTGTGCTATCGATAAACGTAATTCCTTGACTTGGTATCAGAGCGACTCACCTCAACCCTTTCTTCTAGCTACACATGGATGCTTCAACGTCACCACGTCCAGAAAAGTTTGGAAGGCTCTCGAGGAGCTGTATGGATCCACAAATCGTGACAGAAAATAGCAATTCAAGTCGCTCCTTCAAAATACTCAAAAAGGTATAATGAAAATGAGTGAATACCTCACACTCATAAAGCAAGCTGCAGACAATCTAGCTCTTGCTTGTGCTTAGGTTGGAATTGATGACTTAACGTCCTATTATGTTGTCTATGGACTTGATGCTGATTACTTGCCTACCATCTTTCAAATTAACAAAGAGGAGCTCTCTTGGCAATAACTTCATGCAACTCTCATCACATTTGAGAACACCTTGATAAATTTGAATGTCATCAACCAGAACAATGGAGTAAGCAACCTTACCACTAATCTCTCTGATAATCTTACTTTCAATAGACGAGGGTCTAACTCCAATCAATATACCAGTCAAGGGAGAGGCCTGAACAATAACAGAGGTGGTGGACGTGCTAGAGTCAATGGAAACAGAGGGAACTATAGGAACAATGGTTCAAGACCCACGTGCTAAGTATATGGGAAGTATGGTCATTCTGCAGTTGTGTGTTATCATAGGTTTGAGAAAGATTTTGTCACTCCAAATCAGAACAATAACAACAAAAAATCAGCCTACATTGCCACTCCTAAAATAGTGGTTGATCCGAGTTGGCTAGCTGACAGTGGAGCCTCCAACCACGTCACATCTGACTTGAGTAACTTCAAAGTTCAATCCAACTATCAGGGTAATGAAACCATCACTGTGAGTAATGGCTCTAAACTTAAAATAGCAAATGTTGGTCATAATATTTTTTGTTGTGAGAAGTCTTAGATTCATTTGAAAAATATTCTACATGTCCCACATATAAAGAGAAACCTGCTGAGTATTTCAAAGCTCACAGCTGTTAATAATATTATTGTTGAATTTTACTCAAATTGTTGTTTTGTGAAGGACTAGGCAACATAGACAGTGCTGCTTCAAGGGAGACTTAGAGATGCCTTCTACCAGCTTCAACTAGATTTACCCAAGGCAAGCTAAGAGTCAAATGTTCAAGTCTGTACAAACTCCTCATCAAGTCCTAAGTTTAGTCCAGAAATAAAGTCTGTGTCAAACTTATCAACTTTTAGTGTTGAAAAAGAGTCAGAAACTAAGAGAATATGGCACCAACGATTAGGTCATTTGTCAGATAGGGTGTTGGGCCAGATTTTCAAGTCTTGTAATGAAAAAATTTCTATCAATGAAAATTCTTCATTTTGTGATGCTTGCCAATTTGAAAAGTCTTGAACTCTACCCTTTAAACTCTCTAACTCCTAAACTAATGCACCACTTGAACTCGTTCACCCTAATCTTTAGGGACCATCACTGGTCTCTCCAACCTCGAGATATAACTACTATATTAGTTTTGTTGATAACTTCACAAGACTTACCCACATTTTTTCTCTTAAAAGAAAATATGATGCCTTAAACTTCTTCATTCAATATCGAAGCCTAGTTGAGAATAGATTCGATAAAAGAATAAAAATTGTTCAAAGTAATTGAAGAGGAGAGTTTAGGCCTTTTGGCCTTCTTCTCGAAGCCAAGGGTATTGAGTTTCACCATTTTTGTTCTCACACCAATGAACAAACCAGAATAGTTGAGAGGAAGCATCGTCATATTGTAGAAATAAGACTATCCTTGCTTGCTCAAGCATCAATGCCCATAAGGTATTGGTGGGAGGCCTTCACCACAGCCACATATATCATCAATCGCCTTCCAACACCAGTTCTAAACCTTATTTCTCCTTAGGATAAGGCCTTCCAAAAAAATTTAGGTTATAAATCCTTCAAAGTTTTTGGCTCATCTTGTTTTCCTTGCCTAAGACCCTACCAAAAACATAAGTTCCAATTTTTCTCTACTAAATGTATATTCTTGAGTTATAGTAAATCTCACAATGGCTACAATTGCTTGAGTTCAAGTGGTCACATATTTATTTCTAGGAATGTCATCTTCAGTGAGAAGGAGTTTCCCTTCAAACTTGGTTTCTTGTACAACTCTCCAACCATACAACAATCCTATGAAACTATTGTCACTTGGCTAAACCTATGAACTCCCTCCAATTCAGTCAAAACCAGTCCACTACTACCCTTTGACAGTACCAACAATCTCCCATCAGTCACCAATTCTATGAATACTCTAAGTCCTTTTGATTCAACATCAGTCCCTGAAGCACCTAATGAGCAAAGCAATACAGCTATTGATGGAACAAGGGACGACAACAACCCTGAATTGATAAGTATAGAGGCAAGTATGGAGGATGAAAATATGGCTGAAAGAGATGGAAATAAAACAACAAATGCTTTGCCCTCTCCTCCTATGCAAACTAGAGCCAAGAGTAGTATTTTCAAACCAAAGGTGCGTACCTACCTAGCTCACTCCAGTAAAGAAAGGTGCAAAAATGAAGAAAACATTGGCAACTTGAATGAACCTCAATTGGTGGAGGAAGCCTTACAATTTGAAAACTAGAAAAGAGCCATGGGAGATGAAATGGAAGTTTTTTTTAAAAAAAAACACGTGGTAGTTGGTTCCTTACTCCAAGGGCCAAAATTTAGTAGGAAACAAATGGGTGGTCTTTAAGACCAAATACAACAAAGATGGTACATTTCAACGGTTTAAAGCGAGGTTAGTTGCTAAGAGCTTTCATCAACACCCTGACCTTGATTTCAAGGAGACTTTTAGCCCAGTGGTAAAGACTCCTACAATTCGAAATGATGTTAATTGTTACGGTTGCTAGCGATGGAGAGTTTGCCAATTGGATATCAACAATGCTTTCCTAAATGGAAAGTTAGAGGAAGATGTCTACATGCTCCAACCAGAGGGATTTGTTGATCAAAGGTATCCAAATCACATTTGTAAACTTAACCAGGCCTTACACGGGCTAAAGCAAGCTCCCGACCTGGTATGAAAGCTTAAGGAAGTCTATGACCAAATGGGGTTTAAAAAACTCAAAATCAGATTGCTTCTTATTTTACTATCATCGAGCTAATGAAATTCTAATTGCTTTAATCTATGTTGATGATATCTTAATTACTGGGAGTTGCAAAAATATGATAGAGCTTTTTGTAAAAGAGCTTAGTACACCTATGCACTCAAAGACCTCGGAGAATTGGACTATTTTCTTGGTCTTAAAGCTATTAGAACCAAAGATGAGATGTTTCTAACACAGAGCAAGTATATAACAGACCTACTGAAAAGATTGAACATAAGTCAGATCAAGCCATGTGAAACTCCTGGAGTATCAGGGAGATCACTCGCAGCCTATAAAGGTGAAATCATTCAAAACCCAACTATGTTTCGAAGTGTTATAAGAGCTCTTCAATACCTATCACACACAAGACCTGAAATAGCCTTCATTACAAATAAACTAAGTCAATTTATGCAACAACCTACTGACATTCACTAAAAAGCAATAAAGAGAGTATTGAGAATTTATCTTATGAAGAAGATCCGGTAGAGATTTTAAATAGGAAAAACAAGTGTTGCAAAATAAGATCATTCCTTTAGTTAAAGTTTAATGGAGGAATCACGTGATGGAAGAAACAACATGGAAAAGTGAGGATCAGATGCGTGTTCAATTCCCTCATTTATTTCCTTGATCAGTTTAGCTGAATTTCGAGGACGAAATTCTAAAAAAGGAGATAATATCTTGTAAAGGCATTTTCATCTTTGGAGTAAACAAAAGGAAAAAAAATTGTCTTTTTTTTTAAGGGCCAAATGGTAGAAAGAGACACGTGTGAGAAATGGTGAATTGTGTGTGTTTAAGGAATTGACATGTGTTAGGGGTGTTCAAAAAAACCGAAGACCCGAAAAAACCGAGCAACCCAACCCAACCCACCTGGTTTAGGTTGGGTTTGAAATTAAAATGGTTTGGTTTGGGTTAAAATTTTCTGAACCCGAGCAGGTCGGTTCGGTTCTTGGGTTCAGGGGATTTATTTTCGGGTCGAACCGAACCGACCGGATTTAATGGCTAAAAAAAATGTAGGGTTTTTTAAAACATCACAAATACAATCGCTTCTCCTCCTTGCAAAGCAGTCACGCCCACAACCACGCAGAAAGCAAAATCGTTGAACGTTGGCTTCTTCTCTCACGATTTCATCGTCGTTTCTCCCTCTCCTCGCCGTTTCTTCTTCTCTCACGATCCCTTACTCTTATCGTTCCTCCCTCCCCTCACCGTTTCTTCTTCTCTCACGATCCCTTACTCTCATCTTTCCTCCTTCTCCTCGCTCCTCTCCGTTTCTCCGTTTGCTTGTCGTTTCTCCCTCTCCGGTCTACCAATAGTGCACTACAACAAGCTTTTGGTCCTTCTGTCCTCAACAGTGCTGTCGAAACAGAACAAAAACTTTCTGTCTAATTTACCAAAACAGAACAGCTTTCGTCCTCAATACTCACGGTAATTTTGGTTTTTTTTTTTTTCTTTATCTTGACTGCTTTTTATGTATAAAGATTCTCGATTATTCAACTAATTATGTTCTATCCATTTATTCAGATTATCCTAATCTAGTCTATCATCGAGCTTTTAATTGTTG
>JAOANK020000056.1:2156203-2167698 GCA_026257165.2 Telfairia occidentalis | reverse complement strand
CATTCTAGAATAAGTAGGTCAGTGAAATGATGTACATAAACAGTGTCTTTATTCAGCTACTAATTATATCACACGGCGTCAACGACATGTAAGCTCAGAGCATGGCTTATAAAAAATGGCTGGACAATTACACAAGTATCTCGTGTTAAATGGGAAAAGTCTGTAAGAGGTCAAAGAAACTAACCGATATCGCTTAAGCCTCTTTCGGTCAAGGGGAGTTCAAGAGTAATCAAGAAATAACACCTTTCAGATTCTCTGATGTATTGGACTTCACCATTCATGAGCTTCAAAATCTTTCTACACATGCTCAAGCCTAATCCTTCTTGAGTCACCCATCTGCCACTATGAAACATGTCCTGAACCAATTCAGGAGGTAGACCTTCCCCAGGGCATACAATCCTTCATCAGAACAAAACATGTTGGCCATTGCTTATGGAACTAATAATATTGTTGAAACAAGGAAAATTCAAAATGATGCCATTTTTTAAGAACAATGAATGGAAAATTTCAATATCTTCAGCTTCTAAAACATAAGTGAAAAATCATTGAAGGTTAAAATACCTGAATTCAGTGCGTGCAAGGGTTAATCCATCTGAGTTTTGCTTCAGAAATGGACAGACACGTATTTCTACCCAGCCTTCGGGAGATGGTGCGTATCGAACCATATTCAACAAGAAATCAGCTAAAACCTGTTGAATCCTCACTTGGTCACCAATAACAGCCATAGTCTTTACTTCTTCTGGGATATCACGAATTAGTTGTAAGTTTCTTTCTCTGAGTATTATCATCACTTGACTAACAACAGCATTAATAACACTTCCCATTAAGAACTCCGCCTTCTCAAGCTCCATTGTACTGATTCCAAAAGAAATCAGAAAATTAGCTACACTTCTCCAGACATTATTATTAATTACGGATATTGACTAACATGAATCCTAAAAAGCAAGGGCTAAAGTGTAGCAAGAGCAAGCAGAAGAGAAAAAATTTAGGATAGAGATCACTTTTAAGGATTGTTATCTTTGTTGGTAAGTTGATCAAATACCCTTGATGAATGAAGACTAGAAAAAAATTCCACAATCATACACAAAACAAATGGACTTCTTTGTTCCCTCTTCAATATTATATATACACTACTCTTATACATAGATTGACCACTATGGAAGAAACACAGAAATGTTACCATATCAATTGCAACTATGGTATTTCCCCATCACCCTGTATTTCCTGGTTTAAACCAAATAAGTATATTACGTATTCATTTGACAAAATCTAATTACAAACTAATGTAGCCAAGTAGTTATAGGCCAAAAAAAGACTACTGGAAAATAATTTACAAGTAAGTCCAAACCAAATAATTACTGAACAAAATAAATATAATAAAAGAAGATAACTAGTCTAGCCTACATCATTTCCAGACTCTGATAAACCATCCCAAAGACGAATCGGATAGGCTTTTCCTTCATTGAGAATATAAATTTAATTAAATGCAATTCCCACACAATTTTACGGATTAATACATCATATATCTTTCCTATAATAGAATTTTAATTGTCAAAGAACAACTCACCCATCATCAATACTTTCCAAATCCATATCTTCTATAATCTTTAACATTTGCTTTTCACAAGCAACACTGGTCTCAAGAAACTGCTTTTGATCGTCACTCAAATCTGTAGCCTCCAAAAGTGAGTTTGTAAAGCGTATACCACTCAAAGGACTCTTGACTTCTTGGCAAATGTAAGCCAACTCTTTCATCCTTGCAAACCGGTTCTTCTCCTGTTGCCTCTGCATTCTCAGAGTTTGCTGCAATTCAGGACTAACTATCTGTAAGAAGCAGAAAGCTCCAACAATCTGACCCTCCATATTCATTCTCTTATTTGCTGTTAAGAGAGCTTGCACATATTTCCCCTTTTTGTCATAAAAAGAGAAGGGGAACTTTTCATTGTCCTGCCCTCCAATTGCACTGTGTAAGACAATCATAAATTTTGTCAATGAATCTGGACCCTTCAGTCGACAACAGCTTCCAAAAACCTCACCCACTAGCATTTTTCCAATTGTATCCTCTCTGGACCATCCAGTGAGCTTTTCCATGGCAGTATTCCATTCTGAGCAACATGTATTGTCGTCTGAAGCAAATATTGGAGGGATAAGAGGATTGGGACTATGAACGATTGCCTTATAATCACCTTGTATGCTAATAAATTTGTCCATGAACACTTTTTGGCAGGTAACATCTTGACCGACAAAACAAACGCCCACTATACTATCAGTGTAGTCCCTGCTAGAGCAAGCATTGACAACCACAAAAATTGGCGTCCTTTGATCTTCTGGCCCAAATGTTCTCAATTTGATCTCTATATTTTTATCCTCTTCACCTGCATTTTATCAACAAGTGTGATTTTTCAAGAAACCATAAATGCACCCACACATACATGCACATCACTTTTACATGATTATGCATTAGAGCATTCCACACAAGTTACCTCTAGGCATCTCACGTTGATTAGCATATGGGTCGACCTAATCAATGTCTAGTTAGATTGCCAGAAACATTATGAGGATCACATAATAGTTTTAGGGAACAGAGCACAGTTTTCAGTTTTGAGAGAAAAAATGGTTGAGTTCGTTCTTCCACTTACAAAGGAACATCAAGTAAAGGGATACCACTTTTTGTCAGATGGAAGGGAAAAAGGATAGCCGAGAGGATATTAAAATTTGAATCCTCTATAGATGTATGCATCAATTTGACAACTATAATATATGTCTGGGAATAATATTTTGTTTTTAGATGCTTCAACGCTTATGTTGTTTGAACAACTTGAATTGGCTAATACCAAAAAAGCTCCGTAAGTAACTGAATTATCAACTACCTTTTAAAGCATGGGAAACAAGTTTGTCAACTGTTTCTTCAGATTCTTTATACACAAGATCACGAATTAAGGATTTCCCCATAGCTTCCTCAACCGCTAGTCCAGTCAACTCAGCAATCTTAGCATTCCATCCATTGATACGACCATCGACATCTACAGCAAAGATAGGAGCAGTTGCGGTCTCAATCAACCTTACCATTTCTCTTGCAACCGAGCTGAGCTCATCAATCCCTTGCAAGTCAAGATCCCCTAGTTGAGGGTGCACAACCGCCTTAGAATTGATTGCGACATCATCCTTAAATGAATCTCGCAGAATAAGCTGCAATGAGTGAATTGCATCCATTTCTGCATTGTCCCATGGTAAACTACGGGATTTTACCACTTCCAAAAATGCCTTGAATGAAGAACGTGGATGCATTCTTTGACCATCATCCTTATCCTCTGGGTGATGCTTTGCACCACCCCACTTGATCTCTTTTGCTGTGTGAGATCGGAACCAAAATAGGAAATCCCTTTTTGTGATATAAGCAACAGCCATTCCACAAACTGCGTCACCAAGCAAGGCTGCCCCTGGGTATCCAGCATCGGCCAAGCTATCTGTACTTAAACCAGTTGAATCTCCATGGAAAGCCAACAACCATTCCACAATATCCTTTATTTGGGCTTCAGTTGGCGTCACACCCAGAGGGTAATATTTCCCTTGATAGTAAAGAGCCGCCCCATCACATTTCACTAGGTCCATGATGCTAGGACTCTGTGTAACAATGCCAGCAGGGGAATCACGAAGAAGCATGTCACACAAGAGGGTTTGAGTCCTTAAAACATGTTTCTCAGACATTTGTGAAGCCAACTGCAATTCCATATTCAGTTGAAGTCCAAAGGCTTGCATTAGAAACTCACACGCATATCGGAGCGGGAACGGAATACACCGAGCAGAAGTATGATGACTGACAACCAAACCCCAAAGCCTCGTCGAATTTCGCCCACCAATAGCTTCATCATCAGTACCATTGATAACAACTGCCATTGCTAAAGAAGCAATGGAGCCCATATTGGCCATATACTGAGCATGACAACCATGGGGGGCACGAAGAGTTGAACCCACTAAGCATAGAGGTTGCATAAGCCCAGCATCCTGAATTACACGAACAGGAGAAGCATGACAATCAACAATCATCCTAACTCGGTTCTGCTTAAACAAAAACCTTGATGCCTGAGGAATATCAGTGGAAGGATAATGCAATCCAATATATGGCTCTAAGTCTGGCCTCTTGCTTTCAGCCACAACCTCACCATGCTCATCCTCATGAAACTTATACACCATAACTCTATCATATCCGGTAAGTTCCCTCACACTCTCAACCACAGTATCACACAACAGTTTGATATCTCCACCAGGGAGTGATTGTAACTGAGAAATTGCACGTACCGCAAGCTTCTGCGATTGGACTGCCCCAGCAATAGAAAGGGCAGGATCCTCCGTTCTTGCAGGCTCCAAATCAATCACTATTCCCACATCAATCCTATGCAAAATAGCATAAAAGGGCTTTCCAGAATTCTTGGAATGAATCCAAACCGGGTTCAACAAAGTGATTTCTCGGGCCCCAAATGCCTTCTCGAGCAGAATTGCGCTGTTGGACGAGAACAAGTTCCGCACATCAGTCCCAATTGTGAGGATCTCAGGCTTCTCAAGGCTCGGCACTGATTGAGGCGTAAGACCGAGCAATTCCCGAGAGTTCTCGCTGTAAGCAATAACCCGAAGAGAAGCCTCATCGATAGCAATCATACATCCAAAGGGCTGGATATGGCCACCTCTTTGAATCTTCGACAAGTAACCAGTAATTTGCTGTTCCGGCACAGATTGCGTCGAAGTTCTTACAGACTGTGAGTAGTCAAAAGATTTACCAGACTCACCTGACTGTTCGAAGACCGCGTGAAGGCGAGCATCGACTGTGTACTGCGCTATGGCTTTGTTGATAGTATCTGTACGATGAGATCGCAAATTGCTCGTGTTCGTGTTCGATGACTGTGCTTGTTGCTGATGCGAATGCGTCGCTCGATTACTAGAAACCATCTTCCGGATTGCGTTTTTCCACTTAACTTCACTCCCTTCCACAAATTCTTTAAATCCCAACCATCGATTCTCAATTCAGTACCCCACCGCCGCCGGAGCTGAGAAAGGACGATTCTCCGACGAAGAAGAAAACATCAAGAAATTGAAATCGAAATCGAAAGAAAACAGAGAACGGAACTCTCATCACCATGAGGGAAAAAAAGCTTGTTGAATTGAGAGATTTCAGTAGGACGTATGAACCAATAAACAACACCCAGTTGCAATTTGGTGAAAAACCTGAGTCTGTTGTTTGTGTATTGGAAAGATCAAAATTATTCGAAACAGAAAACAAAAAAAAAAAAGTCAATCAAACCAAAAAAAATTCCTGATTTGTTCTTCGATTTCTCTACTTCTTTTTCTCGCTGTTTTCTCTGCGGCTTCTCGGGCTTTTCTCTATTCATCAACTGAGCTGAATGCTTGCGAAGTCGATGGAAAGTGGAAATACGAAAGAAAAAAAAAATCCTTTGATTGATTGGTGTTTTTTTTCCTTTCTTTTTCCTTTATCACTTTCTGATATTTAATTAATATTTTTTTTTACGTAAAAGAAAAAGAAAAGCTGTTAATAATAAACAACAGCTTTTTAAAAATCAACTTTTAAGATGTTTGATTTTAAATTGCATAAAAATTATTTTAATCATTTCTTAATAATTTTTTTTTAAAAAAAAAACCTTAAATCCATTTTGATATGACATCGAATGTATGATTTCATTTTCTTAATGTAGAGTATAAATTTGACTTTTTTTAATATGTTTTTATTCTATTTAAGTTTGACTTTGTTTTGAATTATGCACCATTAGTAAAATTATAATTTTTTTTTGCTATATCTGTAAATCTATATTTATTTTATGTTATTTAGTTAAATAGCTCGAACTTAAATGTTTGTTTATATTATTTATTTATGTTATACAATATGTCTATGTTGGAGTTATTTAAAGCCTGGTTTATTTCATCTTTAATTTGGTATCTAATTTTTTTAATATAAGAAACTTATTTTGATTTTTCTAAATATCAAATTGTTTTAATTTCTATCTTTGATGTTTAAATTTGAGTAAGAAATTATCGACCAAATGACATGATATTATTGTCGGCATATAAATTAACAATACATGACATGGAGATTACATTATAGACATGTTATACATCGCTTGCAAATAAATTCAAAAAAAAAAAAATGTTGAGCATTTAAGATTATATAAAATTTATTTAAATTTGAGGAACTAAATTAAACTTTAGGAACCCAATTAAAGACGTGGATAAACTTCAAGAACGACTAAAACATATCTTAACGGAAAAATTTAACTACAAGAATTAAAATAACTTTTTATGCCAAGTTCAAAATTTTAAATAAAATGTTTGAAAATTGATAAAGGTCACGTAGAGATTATGAGACATATGCCAAAGTGGCACTGTCTTATCCATATTCAAAAGTTAAAGAGAGAAAAAAAAGGATTAAAATAAGAATAGTGAGAAAGTTAAGAATATTTTATTAGTTAAAATAATAATAAAATAATAAAACAGAATCTTTGGAACTTTCATGGATTCTTGATATTAGAAGCCAGCCGAAGGTTCTGGGCCGAAATGTTTTATGCCGAAACAAAGACTGCCACCCCATTCCTTTCAATTCATGTCGACAAAATCTTTAGGCTAAATTATACCAAATATCTCTATTAAGTTTTAATTATGCTTTCAAGTTTTAAAAATTTTTAAATTGCTTAAGAAAATGAAAATGTGACATGGCCATGAGTTAGACAATGAGATGTAAAAATAAGATACACTCCATTGATGATGTCTCAATTATGCCTCCAAACTGGAAGATAACTTTCAATTATACTCCTATTATTTAAAAAATTTTATTTTTAACCATTAATTTTAAAATTTTTCAAAACAACTATTTTATTAGCTTTTTTTGTTATAATAAAAATAAAAATAAAAATAAAAATATTGAATATATATCAGCCCTACTTTTTTTTTTCAATGGATCGTGGGAGAGAAGGTCCTAGATTTTGTCATCCCCTTATGATTTGCTTACTGGGTTGAAAATCGTTTTCTCCCAAATATTTTAATTATGAGAAAAAAACAATATATTGTCTGATGTCCTTTTTTGATGTGACTAAGATTCTTCACCTTTTTTATAGTCCATAGTCACTTTAAATTTTCATTTTTATTTCAACCCAAAAGCTAATAAAAGAGTCGTTTTGAACAATTTTAAAATTGAGGGTTAGAATGAGATTGTTAAGCAATAGAGGTATAATTGAAACTTATCCTAAAGTTCAGGAGTATAATTGAAATACTATCAATGTCCACGTGTACTCCTATTTTTACGTGTCACCGTTCAACTCATCGTCACATCATATTTTCATTTTTTTTAACAAATTTGATGGAAGAATATTTTTTAAACAATTTTAAAAGTTTGAAGGTAGAATTAAAACTTTTAAAACTATAGAGGCATAATTGGAACTTACCCTAAAATTTAGGGGCATTTTGTATAATTTAGCCAAATCTTTATTATTTATTATATTCAAATTTTTTTATAAAAATAATAGTTAATATATTTAAATGTTTTTGTCAAATATAAAATATTAATAATAAGTTTAGTTACAATCTCATTTCTCTTTTTCTCTTTTTTTTAATAAAAAAAATAATAATAAAAAACAAATTGCATGTAGTTATGGTAACTAGTAACCATTTTTTGTGTAATTGATATTACGATAGGTTGTCAATCCGAGCATAGCTCAGTAGATAAAGACATGTAATATCATTACGAAGGTCGATGGGATAGGTTCAATTTCATAGATTTATAATAAAAGTACGAAATTTTAATTTTAACCATTAAAAGTTTGTAGGTACAATTGTAATAAGCAATATAATTGGGGTGATTTTTGCAATTTATCTTTACAAAAAATACTAATTAAGCATTTTCTCTCTCAAACATTTTAAAGTGCTATTGAATAGTTTGAACGACTTTTGAAAGTTTTTGAATGAAAATTTTCTCTAAAAACATTTTTAGAATCAACAACGTATTTTTTTATAGGTTAAAAGTACTATTTTTACCAATTCTTTTTTGAATCATATTGTTATACATGTATGGATTAATTAAAAGATGGTCGAGCCAACCCGAACATAGTTCAATCTGTAGATACATTTTGGTAGGTTTGAATTTTCATCCTTACATATTGTTGAAATTAAATTTTAAGACCCACCCAAAAAAGCACATTTAATATCTCTATATTCCCAACACTTAAAAACTAAGAGGACTTGACGTCACCATTCTAGAAAAGAGAATATTAAAGTGATAAAAGTACAATAAACATCCTTCTTTTATCTCTAATAGCAGCATTATGTTGAAATAGGACTCGAGCTTGATAACAATACTATAAACTTATAGCTTCAAAATATTTCAAAATATTCTCTATTTAATCTTAGGAGTAAGAAATCTACCACCTTTGAGACTGCAAGGTGGATGAAGCTTCTGTGTGGAAGTTTGCCGATCACACTTCGATGCTCAAGTTAACAGAATAGAGTAGAAAGAATGTCAAATCACTTCGGGTGTTTGCACGTACCTTTTCGTTGGGCGTTTCTTTACCAGTAATTTATAGGGAGTGGAAGAGTGTCGTTGGAGGTAGTTCTACCTTTTCAAGTGTGAATTACGACAAATAGCATTTATCCCAGGCATGATGTCCTTTTTTGATGCACCTCGTCCAGCGACATTCACAGACACGATGTTATTCTTCTGGTCTATATTGAGGTGAACTTGATTGATGGTCGTAGCAAGTTCACCTCAGGCATGTCCTCCGTGCCTGCCATTGGTGATGACGCTTGTCATACAAAGCACACGTATCTCCTCTTGGTTTGACCACGTGTTGCTATCTTTTTTCTCTCATAACACTGAGTATAGCTCAATTGGTTTAGGTATATATCACTAATCAAAAGGTCAAAAGTTCAAATTTCTCATTCTCATGTGTTGTTGAAGGAAGAAAAAAAGACCAAATATGAGATTTATTAATGGATTGACAGTTGGCTTTTTTTTAGAACCAAAATTAAACCACCAACTCCTCCAATTTGCTTTGTAAGCCAAAATCCCAACCAACATCTTACTAAAATACATGTGGCAGATAAGTGTCATAGATGCTGGATTTACAATGCTAAAGGTCTTTCTAGAATCCTGGTAAACTAACACAAGTAAGGCAACTTAATGTCAGTTGATTCCAACCAAGAGCTTAGTTAGAAGATTAAAAACTCTTAGATCAAACTTAGAATCTATGATGGTCACTCTTAGATTCCAAGACGACTCACTCTAGAATTAGTTTGATCGAGACTAATGTAATTAAAGAATTGGTTTTAATTATCAAACCTAAAGCAAGATTTGAAATAGACAATACCAAAGCGCTTGAAGAAATATAAGTTTTTTATTTGCAACACTAATTTGAGTTTTCGAGAGGAGTACAAGTCTTTTTATAGGCCAAATAGACGTCCAAAGGACCAAGAACCCAAAAGTCTTTAAAAAACAATTAAATGAAAATTGGAGAAAATAAGACCTATGAAATTAAATTTCATGGCACAACATTTGAGAAGCTTAAATGCAGAACAAAAAACGTAGAGTTACTTCTAATTGTCTTAAATATCTATTGTAGGACTCGTTTGACAGTTTTGACTTCACAAACTCTCAAGAGGTGTAATTTGGAAAGACACCCCCATTTTTTAACACTTTTTTTATCCCTCATGTCATCTTTTAAACTACACGACTTTTCCCGTGTCATCTTCACTTCATTCTCTTCTCAACATACTGTAGTAATAATATAAATAAATTTGGGCTAAAAAATCTTTATCTCTTCTTGTGCATTAGCTAGCCCTTAAAAATATAATGTGAAAGCCTCTTGAATTTTCTATACCTTTTTTCTTCTCTTTCGAGTACATGCAATGAATCATTGGTTTCATTCACATCATGTAGACTATAAAACCTTGAGTAGTGTTTATCATAATCTCACAATATTTATCTCCCGGGTGATGGGACTTCATGAATTCTATTTTTTTCTTTTTTCTTGTTTTTGTGTGAAAAGGCTATTCTATTCTACTCTTGTCCCGACAATTGAGCCAGCCTTTGAGAAAGCACAAGCGGGAGTGGGAAGTTTAACTGTATTAAGAATAAAAATAAAGAAAAAAAAATTAATTTATAAGTCTAAACTTGCCTATCAATTTTCTGAACTTTCAATTTCATCAAATTGAAAACTAAACTTAGATAAGTGTTACAATTTTAACATTTTCTTCATCACCCATAAATTTTTACAAAAAATAATATAGAAATTATCATAAATTCACTAATTTCAATAAAATAAAATATTGTACAAAATTAAATTTGATCATTGGACAAATTAACCATTGAATAACTTTGTCAAAACTTACCAATTTCAACAAAAAAAATGTTTTTATATTATTTTTCTGTGAAATTTTTTTAATTTTGTTCTTCATATATTTTTATAGCGCATTGAATGTATATGAAAATACTTTTTTTTTAACAATCTTCCGATTAAAAATTCATCAAAGGGTTTAAATTACAACACTTCTTCAATTTTAGGGTTGAGATTGAAACACTTACCTAAGTTTGAAGTTCAATTTAATAGAATTGAAAGTTTAAAATCAAAATTGATTTTTTCTAAAACAAAAAAAAAAACAAACGCCATAATGAAGATTGACAAGAAAGGCAAACAAGTTCATCCATTACTCCTATATATGAATAAAAAAAAATCATTTTGATTTTTCAAATTAGAGTGTAGAATAACTTATGAAAGCGATCGTGGTTGTTGACAAACTAGAGCTGCCCAAGTCATCTTTTGCAAAATTCAAGAACAGCTAACATATAGACTACGTGGATACAAAAATTTTTCTCGAGAATAAACTCATCTCTTCAAAATATGTGGGCCAGGGCTACATCTTCATGGACACCTGCTTGTAAAGCACGCCAATAAAAATTATGTATTGATATATGGACCATGTTGAGTTTGACTATATTTTGAGATAAAAAGGTGGGCATGTGAAAAAAGAATCAAAGCATAGTAATTGATAGCTATGAACAAGAAACCCTAAAATGGGATAAGAAATTTGGGAATGTAATCCAACTCACCCAATCAAATTGATGGACAACGCTGGCACAAACATCACATTCAAAATATATCCAAATCTCTCAACCATATCTTCCAATAATCTCTCTTTTTAGCTGCTTGATTGATTAATTCATAGGATTTTTCTATTGCCTATTTGTTCTCATACTCAAACTTAAAAATAAGGCTAAATTATATAAAATACTCTTGAACTTTAGGTAGTTTATTTCAAAAATATTCTTATACTTTCAAAGATTTCGGTACTATTTTTTAACTTTACTAAATATTTCAAAACTACTATTTTACTAAAATTATGTTAAAATCTTAACATAAAATTGAAGTGGCTGCCAATAGGGTGTCCATACGTGGAAGATGACGTGACCTCAATTAAAAATTAAGGCAAACTCATTAATTTAT
>JAOANK020000056.1:2122236-2132397 GCA_026257165.2 Telfairia occidentalis | reverse complement strand
AACAAAAAAATGTTCATCAAGTTTGTTTGTGTAAGTGAAAATGAGAAACTAGGATGATGTAAAGCCTTAAGTCGTTCGATATGAACATTGTATTATCTCTAGCTAATATTATATTATCTATAACTAATTCAACTATATATATATGTGTGTATGTATGTATTTATTTTGTTCCTCTAAAAAGATCTAATATGGTGACACGTTTTCAATCTCTAAACTATTTATCTTTTTTTTTTAAAAAAGAAATTCAACCATTGCAGAGTTGATGAATTAAATCATTTGTGATAGTAATAAATATCTCATGCACTAACCTATTGCTTTGAATTATCTATCTTTTTTCCTCATAATTCTCTTAATTTTGTGCAAAGTTAACCTAAAATTTAAAACAATACATGTATTGTACGCCTTAGAAATCCGCGCCAATGTGTCAATCTGCTTCCCGCTGAAAATGAACCTCAAATTTAGGGCGTAGAAATGGCTTAATCCGGATGTGAACTTGCATTGAACTCCGTGATTCCCTAGAATGTCTTCTCGGAGCCGGCATTTGAACTCGGACGACGCCGGCGGGAACTCGGCCATGGAGTTCGATGATCGCCGACGGCGTCAGGAAGAAGAAGATGATCCGTTTCTTAAATTTGTTGATTACGCGAGGTCTGTGCTCGCGTTCGAAGACGAAGAAGACTTCGATCCAAATGTTAATGGAACCGAGACCAGTGCGCCGGGTTGGAGTTGGATCGCCTCTCGGGTCCTCAGAACTTGTATCGCCTACCCGAGTTCTGTCACCCCCGCGATTTTGCTGTCTGAGCTCTCGCAGGTACCGCGAATTCGAACTTCACTAAGGTTTCTTATTTTTAATTTTTGAGAAATTTTGAGCAATCGAGCCGAAAAATTAGATCAATTGCCTGATTTTCCAATCAAAGTTAACTGCAACAGTGAGGACTGAGGACTACTTGAATTGTTGAGTGTTTCACAATTACCCTAGAGATTTCACCATAATTGGTTCGAGGAGTTTAATGGAATCTCTTAGTTACAAGTTTGACTTTGTAGCAATAGGCCATTCGAGTTTCTTTTTATTTTATACACCCACTTATTGCCTACCTGATAGTTAGTAATGAGGAGAGGGTGGTACAAGAACCCATGTTTTATTCTAAATGACGGTTGAATAGTCAGTACAGTACTCATGGCTTGCTTCTGGGCTTTTGAAGTTGATGTCTCCTTAAACTTGCTCGATTTAATTATAGTCCTATTAGTTTTTGAAGTATTAGGCATCGCCACAAACGCCAACTTCAAGTGATCTAGATTGCACCTCATACAGCTTCTTAGTATCATCCCAAAGTTCCTTTGCAGTTCAGTATCTCATCAGCTGAGAGGCTATTTCAACCGTCATGGAAATATGCAAGCATTCAAGTGAGAAATGATCGGTTGCCTCCCAAGCTTCATATTTCTGGACTGGGAATAAGAAATCTACAGGTGGTGGAGGGATTCTGGATTCTGGATTCATTTCTTCTCTAGGAGGAAAATACATTATGGGTTTCATTTTCTCTCCTGTCAAGTGCCCCTCTAGAATGTTACTCTTTAGCATAGGAAGAATAAGATTTCCCAAAGCATAAAATTGTTTCTCCAAACGTAACCTGATTCACCAGGTTTTCAAGTGGTGGGAGTTGGGAATAGCCATGAAAGATCTGGTGTCGAGAGATGTTTTGGGATGGATGTGACTTAGTTGAAGTAAAACGTGGTGCATAATGCAGCATCTTGGAGAGAGTTTAATAAGCTGAATGGTTGGTAAACCCAGACAAAGCAAACCATACCCTTGAACAACTACACCTAATCCTCATGTTAAGGAGTCAAAGGATTTGGCCTGATTTGGATGGACAAGACAAAAGCAAAACAAATTAGTTGATATGAAACCCTTAGAGAATTATAATTAAAAACCCTTCCACTTGAGAACCCCTAACTATCAAGCCCTAAAAACCCCAAAAATCAATTAGAACCAAACTCAAGGATAAGATTAGATAAGGATTACCTTGATGATCAAAGACCAAGAGGTAAAGAGAAATTTCTCCTTACTCAAGGTTGAACACTCTGCAAGAAGGTTGTTCAAACCCACTTGAATGTTCAAGCTTGCAACCCTAGATCAAGAATTGCAAAGAGGTAGATGAACTCTGAGTCATCAAGCAGTATTGCAGAAAAATTAATTCCTCTCAAATAGGGTTCCTCCTGTTACATAAATACTAAACCCTAGGCCATTTGCTGATAAGCTAAAATATTATTCTACCCCTATAATGTTAAAATACTTTAAAATGAAATAAATCCTAGAGAATTTAAAAATAAAAGAAAAGAAAATAAAAATAAATAAAAATACATTAGTATAGATAATGCATAAAAACCTAAAAGATTTTATATTTGGCAAAAATTACAATAATAATTAAATAATTTAAATCTCTTCTTGTAGCTTTATCTTCCACCATATATAGAGCTTTTGACTGTTTTGCCCTTCTTGATCTTCCTTAGTAAAGTTCACGTTTGTTTGTATGTGAGAATCAAAGGCTAGTTGAAGTAGCTTAGCCCTTGATCGAGTAATTGGTCCTGGAGGCAGGGTGAAAACTTCTTGATTCATATCAATTGTTGACAGATATTGTACAACTTCAGTAAGCTGAAAAAGGACAGTAACTAAATGCCTTACCTAATGATTGACGGGTTCCATTTCTAGTTACCAACTAAGACAATCTAAATTAATCTTACACAGTTCTATTCTACGAGAGACTTATTTGTCTAGTGATTTTGTTTTGAAGGTCTGGTATGAGCAACACCGAGTTGGGGCTCCTAAGAAAATACCAGAATGTATTAATCAGTTAAAGAAGACGAATAGGCGAAAGAAGCTCCCCAAAACAGTTACTATTGACTCCATATATGAGAAGAATTTCCTATCTTTAAGTAGCGTTTTGGAGGCTGTAATTGTTGATGAGTTTACTCTTCCAGGTACTTCTATCTCCCATTTTAAGCTTATGAATGTAATTTGAGCAGTGTTGTTGATGTTGCACTTGCAAATTAGTTCTACGTGATTTATGAAACTAGTATATTCGTTGCTCGAGGAAAAGGTTGGAGAAACTGGAACGTAGAGAGATTCATTTACTAATTAAATTACTCAATAAGATATATTTTTTCCCAAGAACCGATACCTTCATTTATTTATATATATATATTTTTTATTATTTTAAGTACTTAAAGTTCAAGATGTTGTTTCCCTAGTTAAACTATTCAGATGTCATTATTGACAAGGATCTGAATCTTTTATCAACATGTTTTTCTTAAGGTACAAATATACACATGCTTACTTTGGGGGATTTTTGGAGCTCTAATACGATTGATCTTTATCTCCATCGTAGGTAAACCACTTATTATGTGATGCTACCTTTATGATCTATTCTATGGTTCATGCAATAAAACCATTTGCAATGAATGTATTCTGAATGGCCATTTGATTGCTTAATTAGAAGATCCTTACAGTAGTGTTACTGCACTGCAACTGCACTCTTATTGTGACATATTAATTTGAAATAATGAGCTTGCATTAAGAAAAATGATAGTCTAGAGGGAGGCCAACGAAGAAAAATGAGGGCCAGCTAAAAGTGGGGAACACAAGAAAAAGATTACAAAAAAGAACCCCCTAGCTGCTGTTGATAAATAATAAAGGGTAATTGCAAAGAAGTTTTGAAGTATAAGGTGTTAATTCTCTCCTGAGCTACAAACACCCCCCTCCCCCCCAAAAAAAAAAAATCTTCTTTGTGATTCATAGCTTCCACAATTTAGAGAAAGCAAAAGCACAGAAGGAATGAAATCAATTGAATGTACAAAGACAAGCTAGTGAAGACATTTGAAGGATCAATAGACCATGCTCAACAATTGCTACATTTGAATAAAATTTGATTGATTGGATCAAAGAAAAGCAGAGACTAACTCGTCTATCTCTCAATTGAAAAAGGCTATGCAAAGAGAATATCAAAATAAGGGGACTCACCTTTTGATCAAGGAAATCAGAGAATTGTGGAGAAGGGCTGTAAATCAAAGGGAAACTATTGCCTTTGAGAGAATAGAGTGTCTGTGAAAGAAAAAATGGTGTTGTTCTGTCGCAGGCATAGAACATTTGACTGATTCCTTCGTCTAATTTTCAATCTGTAAGTTTGATTCTTTCCGAAGCAATTTACAGAAGGCTTGGATTTGAACGCTGGGTTTTTGCATTGCATCTAAGTTGTGTTTATAAAAAATAAAAATAAAAACGAAAAAGAAAGAAAACTCTCAGAGGTATCTGCACGCATCACCATTTTTAGTTTTTATCCATAAACATCCACTTCCATCTTCATATTTTCATCTTAATTTGAGGTTGCGTTACGACTCTACAAATTGCACTTTCGATCTTCATGTTTCATGGCAGAACAAGTAAAACAGGAATCTTTGAATGGCAGATTCTATGACTTAGTGGATGGGATTCTGAAGAAAGGGAGGCAAATATTTTTAACTGGATGCTATCTACGTGCTTCCGGTGGCGGCTCTGGTCATCCACGACTTCTACCAACTGAATACCTTATCATCTTGTTAGATGAGGTGGTTTTCCAAGCCATCAGAATCAATATTACATTTCTCTTGCTTATAACGCACTTAGTATCTTCTGTTTATTGTAGGAAGCAGACGATGATGTAATACTTCTAGGAGCTCAATTTTGTTCTGATTCCTTTTCTTCTGTTTCTCTTGATGCCGTCAATAAAGGGGCTACATATTCATTATATGCAAGGCAAGATAAAATGATTTTTGGTTTGCCTATTTTTCTTCAGTTTTATCCAATCTTCTATCTAAACCAATATCTTAACCTGCAATGAGCTGCAGTGCATATATGATGTTGGTCTTCTTTTGTTTCCCCCCCCCCCTAGAGGTTGAATTGACCAAATAAATGAGTTTTCTCAAAGGATGGATATTAAATATCCCATAATGAACTAAATAATGGTTGCCTTATCTTCAATATTTGCAGGATTGAGTCTATTGGTCCACTGGAAATTCATGAGAAGATTAACGGCTTACAGAAGATACAAATTATTCTTATTGATAATGATGGTTTCAAGTTAAAGTTTCTCTTATGGGGTGAGCAGGTTTTACTAGCCAATCTTTTGAGGTGAAGTTTCTAATTTGATATTAATTGTCATTTGTCACAATATTATTCATATATCTATATAACGGTTTCCATTTCTATAGTGTTGGTAGCTTGCTTGCACTTGATAGACCATATATTGCAAGTGTAAACGAGAATGGCACTGGAACAAGTGATGAACTTTGTCTTGAATATGGTAGTGCAACACAGTTATATTTGGTGCCTTGCATTCAGCATGAGGAGCAAGTGAGTTGTAGATCCCCACTTCCGACCACCACACACAAACACACACACACACACAAAATGAAAAGATTTTTCTGTTTCTTGGATCCCGTTAATATGTAAATATTCTACTACACAGGTGTGTGTTTTAACACAGAATATAAACCAAACTTCAAGGATGCTTAGTACATCGTGTCCTACTCAGGGTCCTCGAGTTTCTCAAATTTCCTTGCCCTGTGATTCACAAGGGACAATCGATTATGGTAATTATCCTTTTCGGGTGAGTTTAACGTCTAGATTATCTGATTATGATAAAATTAATGTTTGGATTGCATTTATATCGTTTTCTTTTTCTTGAATAACTAGATTGTGGTTCAATGGACTCTTGACATTTATAACATCTCTTGCATTGCGACTCTATTATTCCATGTACAGTTCCAAACTCCTGTATCAACTAAACCTAACTCTGGTTGTATCAAATATGGATCCAGATTTACATTTAGCCTCCGTCAGTTATTATTATTATTTTTTGCAATCCCTTTTTAGTATCTAATTCGTAATTTCAGGTTTTACAAGATGCAAAAAGTAAAAGTCAGTTTATGCCTTACACATTTCTCATGTTAAAATGCCAAGGACGATTCACTTTACAAATAATTTATGACAGGTTGCAATGGTACAGCATAAAAGTTTAAATGCTCTTTCATCTAAGCTTTTTTTTTTCTCTTTGTTTGTAAAACAATTAACTGCAATTACTTGAATTGTGATGCTTTAAGATTTAAGAAATTTCCTTTCATCTTGAAGTCTGTCTCATAATATTATGATTTGGTTTCTATCTTCATGGAGGTGAATCTTAACTTTTTATGTTATATGTGAAGTTTACAGTCTTTTGTGGCCGACCTTCAAGACAAGATGACTGGCATTAGCCTATATGGTATCATTGTAGATATAGTTAATGAAAGAAATACCACAGATGCCGTTTTCTCTATGAGAATTGAAGATAACACTGGAGAAATTTTGGCAAAGTTACACTTTGTGAGATCTTGGTATTGACACTTTTCCTGCCTATAAACTTCCATTTTCTAGGTTTTATGTGTCTGACTTTTAAGTAGCTTTTCAAATAACAAAAACTTCTTATCACAATTATAACTTTCATTTTCTGAGTTCCACTTTCGTTTTCCGCTTCTTTGTGAAAGGTCATTGGGAAGGGTAGGCATTGGACATACAGTGTACATAAGTGGCTTGAGATGCACCATGAACAAGAATCGGTGAGCTAATTTAAACTCTTTAGTCAGTAATATAGTATATAAATTGGAATCTTGGACAGTTTGAAATGCTTGCAGACATAGCAATGATAACTTGTCTTCAATTTGGAAGGTTAGATTTTTCTCCTTTTAGATATTTTGGCAATTTCTTCGTGGCAATGCTAATGTTATTAGAGTTTTTTGCTTGTGAAGCTTGGAGCCTTTATGGATTGAGAATCATGTTGGACCTTCTTTTGTCAACCTTAGCTGCATGCCAGCATTGTTAACGTCATCTTGTCTTCATAAACTTTCACAACTTTCTGATCTAACCAGCAACACTCATGGAACAAAGGTAAAGTTCTTTTTCCTTTCTCTTTCTTTCTTTCTGTCTATATTATATTTTGTGTGATATATAATATTTTATTATCTGTGATATATCATAATATTATCTTATCAAAATATTGTATTATGTGTGATAAGATACTATTTGAAAGAGGAAGGGGAAAATAGCCTAGGCTGAGGGAAGGAAGATCCTTCGTTGAAGAACCTCAACAAAAAACAACCCTGATATTGAGTTTAATCAAGAAATAGACTATGAATACAAAATATATTGGGAAGAACATTTCAGTTTGAGGCCGTAAATAATACAAAATCAAAAGAATATATTTATTATGTGTCTTGTTAACGTTCAAAGTTTCGGATTTTTTTCCATCCACAAGGACCAAAAGAGAGCTCTAATCGTACATCTCCATGAAACCCAAGCTCTCTTAATAAGTTACCCTACTGAAAGGATTTCTGGGAGCCGTTCATTAATATCCTTTGGAGAACAAGTGAAGCAAAACTCCTTCAGAATAAACTCCATCCCTTTGTTGAATAGGAGCAGTGAATTAGGAATTCCTCATTCTTATAACATAATACATAAACAAAGAACCTTAGGAGAGAGAGCCCAATGAGGTTTCTCTTTTCGCAGCCTTAGCCGCACATGCTAAGCTTCGAAAACTGAATCCCTAAAAGAATATCCAAAATTAGGAATGCTCTTGCCACAATATTTTTCTTCTGAAACATCATAGCTACGCTCCCAAAACTCAACTTTGGGACCTTCAAAGAATGTATTTTTTCATTCTCATTTTGAATACTCTTTTTGTAAACAATACAGTAACTATTTGAGTTAACCCTTAATTTATTCCCTGATGATCGTGTTATCCCAAAATGAAAAATGGGAAGGGAAAATTCTGCTGTACCCGGGTAATGTAACATTGGAGTTATCATCATGTTTATATCGAAAATAGATGGAGAAAATTGCCACATGCTTGTACCATCTTACATCACATGCTTGTTATATTGGAATCTTAATCAAATCCGCATATCTCCCCGACCAAAAGAATCTTAATCAAATCCTAAATGAAATTGCAACTTATACTGCCTACTCAATTCCATGTTTGTTGTGAGAAATTTTTGGAAGCCGCCACAATATGACTGGTAGTTTTACACCATTGGACGTATGAGAGAGAAACTAGAAAAAAGCATTTTAAATCTATACTGGTCATTAGGGGCATGTGGATTTTTTAATCTACATGCAACAGTTATTAAGACCGTCACATTGTAGTAATCTTATTCAATGATTTTTCACAGTTATTGGATCTACAATCCTACACCCAGAACTGGACGGACCTACAAGAGCATGATTTTACTTTTTCCAACTCTTCCAATTTCAATAGTCTCATGTTATACCTCATCTCTATCAGTTGTGATTTTTATTTTTGTTTCCCCAACATCTCCTGGCCAGGTCTGTCGAGTTCGACTTGACCAAGTTTCACATTGTCATGTTAGTACGAAATTTTTGCATGCCATTTGTGGTCATTTTGTTGGGGAGACACCTGGCAGAATTGAGTGCACCTTCTGTCGTTGTGAATGCAAGTCTGAGCTTGTGCGTACATTCGACCTGAAAATCACTCTTGCAGACGATAGAGCAAAAATCTTTGCATGGTGTACAGGTCAAACTGCTGCAGAGTTGTTGCAAATATCTCCCGAGGAATTTTGTGAACTACCTGAGGTAGAGGCTGAACTTAAAACATGCTTTTTTTTAATCGTTTCTTATACTTCAGAACAACCAGTAGATGTGAAAATAGTTTTTGTTTAATAACAAAGAATAAGTTACTAGTTAACTTCTCTAAAGCTGCCGATGAGTGGGATTTCTGCACTGCACACGAAATGTTACATAAAGTTATATCTAAAGGCCTGTTTGATGTGGTTTTTGTTTTAAGTTTTCCTTTTGGGTTATGTTTTAAAAAAAATAATGTCATTTAGTTTGTATAACATCTTTCTTAGACTTGTAATAAACTCGCAAAATTTCGTGAAAAATTTAACCAGAAATTTAAAAATAAATAAAGGTTTTTTTAAATTGCTCAGAAAAAAACGTCCAAAATCAAAATTATTATCAAATAGGATTTGGGTAATTGGTTCTGTGCTTATAATTAGCATTGTTTCCATTATTTTTCTAGCAATCAATGAGAATGCAACTTACCAGTTGAGATATAATGATTTATAACCAGTAATATTTTCACTCAACTTTTTGTATACTACTCTCCCCCCCTAAAAAGGAAAAAAATACAGCAATATTATTTTCTAGGGTTTACAATGTCATCATCATGCCAAAATATATAGACATCATTGTTATATAATCTGAAGTCTTATGTTTAGTGAGATTCTTCCAGTGCAAGTGTTCACAAGAGCAGGTTCTAATTTTGCAGGAAGAACAAATAATGTATCCATCTTCACTGGAGAATGAAAGTTTTGTAGTTGCAATAGTGAATTGCAGGAGGCAGACCAGAAAATGTGGAGATAATGTGTATTATTCTGGTAATGATCCAGTTTCATGGGAGATTACTCGTGCACTGAAGTGTGAATGATGTTGCTTTCATTCAGGAACAATGGCTATTCCAAGAGGTCAAAAAGTATTATTCATCTGAGAGTTGTTCACTTTAATTTGTTGATTTGCATTAGCTAATTCATTATGTGTTCTTACCAACAGCAACAGGAAAACAATGGAGGACGCAAAAGCACTGTAAAGGTAAGCACATTCTCTTCCTTCCCTCTGCCAGATTGCTATTGCTTTTGATCCCTTGGGCCACTGTACACTTTATTTTGTTTTGTAATGATTAAGTCTTGTGATTTCGTCAATATAATGATTAACTTTGCTAGGTTGAAAAATATCTTCGAATAAATTACTTTCATTTTTTCATATCATCACTGTTAAATAACTTATTTTGTTACTTTTTATGATTTATTATAATCATTTATCTAAATAGTAGGTTATTGAATTATCCTCTACTTTAAAAGTTAGAAGTTTTATGGAAAAAAAAAGTATATTTAATTGAGCATAGAGTGGAAATATGCTTTAATCCACTATATATATGTAGCTATGTAGACTTTTTGAATAGGTTTGGGACCCTATACTTGACCTTTTGATATATCAGCAACAACAATCAAAGGTTTCTTTTTGAGCTAAAAAGTTAGGGATGTTCGTGGGGTGGGAGGGGATGGGATGACTTCCCCGTCCTC
>JAOANK020000056.1:2084435-2096236 GCA_026257165.2 Telfairia occidentalis | reverse complement strand
CACCTGGTTGAAGGTGCTTTTTCAAGGCGTAGGAGGCCCAGGTTGCGTTGCCTCTTGCCATCGCGCCTTGCCTTGCCATCACGCCTTGCCTTGCCTCGAAAGCACTGGCTTATTCACATCTTCATTAATCTCACAAGAATTCACCTTATATGATCGCATGCCATCAGGAACCTATAAGATATTCAATACGTTGTTGGTGGGCACTAAATTTGAACCAAGACTTAGAGGTGCTTGGCTTACAAGTTTTCAGCTTATCTCTTTAATCATCAACCAAACTCTGGTGGCTAGTTGAAAGTTTTCTCTAAAGAGATCTTTCAACCAGAAAATCATGAACATAAAGGGTGGAAAACATTTGCGATCCTCCATTTGGCATTTCGACAATTTATTAACTTAATGGCTTACCTTTTTCTCTTTGAGATCTGGCAATCGAATGGGGGCTCTCCCTGGTCAAAAGTCTAGAACTGTGAGACTATTTAAGAACCAATTCATACCATTTTTCATTTCTCTTGGAGACTGGTACCTCATCTGGGGCCATGGTTCTTTCAAGTTACTACCACGTGGAAGAATGGATAGCTTTGAAATTTTCCCATAAATTAAGAGAAATATTGTTAAAGCTGAAGGAATTGAACTCATAAGCCTTTAAGGACCTAGCCAAATGAAAAGTCTCTCTGACCAATAGAACTAAAGAGAAAGGTGTAGATAAAAAAGAAGAGGAAAGCAAGAACAAGGTAATTGTTGATGAAAATGTTGAAAGAAAAGCTCTAGGGAGACACTTGTTATGCTATAAAATGATGTTTGGATCGAGGAAGGTCCCTCTTGAGCCCTCCCACTCACTTCAGTCTCTTGTAAGTTTTTTTGGGCTTTTACATTATGGAATTAAGTAGTTGTTGTATTCAAAATAAGCATTTCTTTATATGGTTCAGAAATGATCATTTTTTCATTAAAGGATTGGATAGAAAAGTCTTGTTATTGATTCAACTAGCCCATCGCATTTGGTTTGAGAAATCTATGGTTGATTTGATGCAATATCCAATCCGTTCAAGCTTTTATGTGCAAGATAGGTTTGACCAAAATTCGTATTAATTTGAGATGGCATGTGGAACTCTCGATCTAGCCAAGTATAGGTGGAAGGAGATGTATCTTCGTTCTTGTTGGATTCAACAAAGCTGGTAGGGTGACTTTTTGGGATATGTTGAATATGTTTTTAAAGAAACATTGTTGTCAAATGGAAAAATTAAAGATGTTGATGGATAGAATTGTGCAATTTTCATTTCCATATGCACATGGGTTTAGAGGAAAATATTAATTCAGAAAGTTTTATGGCTCCAAAAAAGACGATTGATAAGATGAAGAAGGGTAAAAAAAAAGAATCAGAAGTGGTCATGTTTGATTGGAATAGCAATTTGGTTGTTTCTAAGCTTCATGCCTATGATGATTGGAATGATATATCCATGGTTCTGAAAAAACAATTTTCCTCAATGTTGTATGAACCCTTTCATGGCTGGCAAAACCTTCCTGAAGTTTGAAAATACGGTTATTCCATATGGTGAATAATTAATGGAGAAAGGTTGGTAAGTTTCATCTAAAGATTAAAAATTGGAGTTTTGAAAAAAATAGAAGAAAGGAATTTATTAAGTGGTATGGAGGTTGGATCGGAATTTGTGACTTACTTTGAAATAAGTATTTGAAGCCTTGGGATCTTTTACTTTGGTGGTTTATTGAATGTTTCCTTTGACACCTTGATTCTTCTGGACGTTTATGAAGCTCGAATTCAAGTAAAATCTAATGTTTGTGGTTTTATTCCAGCTTCGATACAAATCAAAGATCCAAAACATGGCAACTTGAAAGGACTAGGCCCTATTTAGTCAAACCTAAATCAAGATTGTTAGGTCAATGGTCTGGCATAATTCGAGGACCAAGGATTGTCTAGCATCAAAAAACCAATTCCTCCACCCCTTAGTGAACAAGAATCTATCCAATGCACAACAAACCACTCTCTCTTAAGTTTGACCATGTAAACCTCCCATAGGGGGATCAACAAGAGAGCAACCCTCAATAAAATTCTTAAAATTGATTTTGTCACTCTCCTTTGAAAGAGCTTCCGGCCTTAATAACAATAGGCACACGTCTCAATTTATGGGGATTAATAGTGATGAGACAAGGGTTAAGGCTTTAGCTTATTTGGTTGCAAATATGGATCTTAGCCATCTACTTACTTGGGTCTTCCCCTCCACAAGAACCCCAAAAAGGCTTCCTTTTGGCATCCTATTGTTGAGAAGATTCAGAGAAAACTATCAAATTAGAACCTTTCCTATCTTTCAAAAGGTGGTCGACTCTCTCTAATACAAGCAACCTTATCTAATCTCCCCATATATTCTCTCTCTTATGGACAAGGTTCAAGGATACACCCAATCTCCATCAACTTAAGTGGGTCAAGATTAAAAGGCCTTTATTGGTGGGAGGTTTGGGCATCAATGACTTGGTTCGTTGTAACAAAGCCCTATTGGCTATAAGTGGATTTGGCGATTCCGTAATGAACAAAATGCTCTCTGGTGTAAGGCTATTTCTGCTAAATTTGGGGCTTTCCACTTTGATTTCAAGTCGTGACGGGCTAAACAAGCCTCCACTAAAAGCCCCTGGAGTTTATTTCACAACGCAGTGAGCTTGTTTACCAGAATATTGATCACAGAGTGGGAGATGACATTATCACTAAATTTTGGCTTGATCCGTAGGCATCTCCAGAATCTCAATCCGTGGTCTTCCCATTGATCTATGCACTATAGGATGCCTCTATTGCTGAAGTTTGGGACCATGATAACCTTTCATGGACTCCCCATTTTCGCAGAAATCTCAAAGAGGAAGAAATCCAAGAATGGTCTGTGTTCATCTCCATTACAACAACCTACTGTCCAATCAACCGTCCTCATCAATGGATTTGGAAACGTGAGAAGAATGGGGTTTTCTCTTCAAAATCTCTTTTTCTTCGCCTTTACAACGAGCAGCCTCCAAAGAATTGTCTTCTGTACCAGTGATTTGGAAGGATTTGTACCCAAAGAAGGTCAAATTCCTCATTTGGGAAACCAGTCAGCATTGTATTAATACGCATGATAGACTTCAAAGACGCTGCCCTTGGATATTGATCTCTCCTAATTGTTGTGTGCTTTGTAAAATAGACAAGGAATCCTCTTACCACCTTTTTATGCAGTTCTCCTTCTGTACTCTCATTTGGCATCAACTTACAGCTGCTTTTAATTGGTCTGTGGCTGCCCCTGGTTTTGTTTTTGATTGGTTTTGCATGGTTTTTACTAATCATCCCTTCAACAAGAGCAAAAAGACTTTATGTATAAATATTAGTCAGGCTATCATTTGGACCTTATGGAACGAGCAAAATGGTCGTATCTTTTAAGGAAAGGAAAGGAGCTTGGAAGCCACTACGGGATTTGCTCTTTTTCTTGCTTTATATTAGTGTAAAAGGGTATCTCCTTTTAACAATTATAGTCTTTCTACAGTTATGAACGATTGGATATTCTTTTTGTAATCCATTGGATTATCTTCCCTTTTGTAACAATTCATTTCATCAATGAAATTGTTTCTTATCCAAAAAAAATTTAGTTACATTCAAATCACCATCCAAACACCAACAATCCCCACAAAGATCATAGGGGCTTCCTAGTTCTTCCCAAAAGGCTTTCCTTCCTGTTGAAGTAGAGGACCATAAAACCATAAATACTCGAGATCCAACCCTTACCCAGTCTAGGGAATTCAAATTCCACTAACAAAAAAAACCTCTAGGATTTCTATGAATTTTACCACCCTCCCATCCCACATGATAAAAGGATAAGAATACCCTCTGGAGCACCGACTCTAAACCCACCCACTCAGTTGTGTATGTAACTTTCTATTAATGAGGTTAAACCATGTGAACTTTGCAGCTGTTTAACTAATATGAATCAACTGAATTTCAATTGCTTCTCCCTCAAATTCACTCATTTTTATTCTCTCATAATTTATTATTGTTTTTAGAGAAAAAATCAATTTTGACCCCTAGTCTTGTCAAGTTATATCAATTTTGACTCCAAACTTTCAATTCATTAAAATGAACCTCAAACTTAGATTTTTTTTTTTTTTGGTAGTATAAGAAACAATTCATTGATTGAATGAAGTGTTACTAAAGATGTATCCAAGAGTTTCAAAATTTTTTTCCAAGAGATCATGAGAGTTGTGAGAGTATAATTACAAAAGGGAGCTTGTCTTTTGCTCCATGATAATGCAAAAAAGAGAATGACGTTGATGATAGAGTCAATGCTTCTCACTTGAAAAATCAAACCTCAAACTTAGATAAATGTTGCAATCTTAATTTTAAACTTGAAAAATTGTTGCTTCATTTAATAAATTTTTGTTCAAAATATCATTAAAAAAGTATTTTCATATGCGTTCAATGACTATGAAATATATATAAGGAACAAAATAGATAGAATTACAAAGAAAAACAACATTAGAACTAAATTTTTATCAAAATTTGTGCCTTTTGGCAAAGTTATTCAAGGGTCAATTTGGGCATTAATCAAACTTAATTTTATGCCATGCTTTATTTTATTGCAATTAGAGAGTTTATGAAAATTTCCACATTGCTTTTTTTTAAAAAATTAATGGTTAAATTAACAAAAATTAAATAGAAGGTTAAAATTGCAACACTTATTGAAGTCTAGGGTCCAATTTGATGAAATTGAAAATTTAGGGTGAAAATTGATGTAATTTGACATGTTTAGGGATCAAAATTGATTTTTTTCTTATTTTTAATGAGAAACCACACTTCGATTGAGTAAAATGAAAGAATATACAAGGGGATGAAAAAAAAAAGCCTGACAAAAGGAGTCCCAAAACTAACAAAGAAACAAACTCCAATCCAAAAGAATAAGACCAACCTGATTATTACAAAAAGGCTAAGAAATCGATGCCCACACGGAGGTATTAAATCTAACAATATCCTAAGCCTCATTTGTCGACCTCTCCACATCCTTAAAAATTATATTATTCCTCTTGAGCCAAATACCCAAATAGCAATACATGCACACGCGTGCCAAGGGACTTTGTCTTTATTATAGTGGGGGGTTCAGGAGAGCCTTAACAAGCATAGAACTATAACCCTTGTTATGAGCCAAACATATCCTGAAAGAGGCCCAACAATCCTCCAAACTACGCGACTGAACTTACAAGACCAATATATCGTTCAGAATTCAGATCCTCCAACGCGCCCCTATACAAAGACAAAGAAATCTGTGAACCTATTACAAAGGAAGAATCCTTCTAAGTACGGTCCAAGGTATTAATTTTTCCACCAGGAACCTTTGAAACTTTGACTTTCTTGGGGATCTCAACCGTTTAGGGTGGTGAAGCCCAAAAGCCTTTTGGCTGGTTATTTTATTAATGATCAAAAGTTGGTACTAAAGGGGAAGTCTTAGCCTTTATGTATAGGTTATGGGCTAATGGGAAAATAACTTGGCTATCCTTACAAAGAGAACCCTAAGCTAACCATACTACACTACATCACACGGAGAGAGGAGAATGCAGAGCAACGGAGGGGGAGAAGAGATACATAACGTGTGGAAAAAAACTAACAGAATTTCTTATCTCATCCACCTAAGCCCACCACTGTTTCAAATCATTTCTTTCAAAACTAATGGTAGGTCTTGCCAATGGTTCACTTTTCATTTCACTTTTTACAGCAATCTTTGATCGCATGGGAAGGTATGTTATAACTGGTTCAGATGATCGTCTTGTAAAGATTTGGTCAATGGAGACTGCATATTGCTTGGCAAGCTGCCGAGGTCATGAGGTGAGATTTAATTATTTGGAGAAAAATACTCGGCACAATTTGGAATTTCTTAAGTTGAGTGTGCTTATGTGTTGCTCTATTTTGTGCTTCAAAAGGGTGATATCACAGACCTGGCTGTAAGTTCTAACAATGCTGTGGTGGCATCCTCTTCAAATGATTTTGTTATCCGTGTTGTAAGTTCACTTTGCTGACTAGTTACTTTCTGTTTACTTTTATATTGTGGAAAATCAAACGTTTGCTTGCTTTTCTTTGTGGTCTATTACAGTGGCGTTTGCCTGATGGGCTTCCAATTTCAGTCTTACGAGGACATACTGGTGCTGTTACTGCAATTGCTTTTAGTCCCAGAGCTGCATATCAGCTTCTTTCGTAAGGCTTCATTTTCACCTTTTAGCTTAGAAGATGTAGTTTTGTTCTGTTCTGTCTTTTTGTTTTTTTTTTTTTGAACAATAAGCAAACTTCACTTTGATGATTGAAAAGTTACAAATATGTTTAAGTTACAATGGAGGGGTAAAAAGGGATCCCTTCTATCTAAAGATTCATCCAAGTTGCAAAAAAGCCCCACATTGACAAATGTCATTTAGGGGATAGTTAGCAAAATAGAAGATAGAGAACTCTGTCAAGATGCTTTGTATTTTGCTAACATTTCTATCATTCGACTGAAGCAATTTGTGTAAAAAAGGTCTCTTGGTTTCTTTCAGACCAAATTTCCCATTTTTCTAAATCATCTTGGTTTCAAACTTGAGCTTGACACACCATATAGGAGCTGGAAAAACATTGTTCCTGGATTGTTTATTGAACACCCAATGCATATTAAAAGACTGTAACAAGAGCTGCCAACAATTCCATGCATATGACCAGAGGAAAAATATATGATCTTGATCAAACAAAGAACACATATTGAAGGAGGTTGCAGGGCCCACAATGAAAATTTGTATTGAAGTTTGTCTGCTATGTTTTGCCAAATCCATATGAGAATATTTACCTTCTTGGGGCTCTTGAACTTCCAAACAGCTTTGAGCAAATCATTAGTCATTGATAAAGAAATGTTGATTGTCTTTTCTTTTTTTTGATAAGGAACAAAGAAAGCTTTCATTGAGCAAACAGAGAGGACAGCTTAAGGGCAGGGGGATAAGACACCCTTCCTCACAAAAGGAAGCTACAAAAACACCTTCCAATCTAGGTTTATCGTGTGGGTAGTGTAATTACAAAACAAATTGTGTTGGGCACTCCAATTTCAGGCCATGAACTGCACAAAATCACAAAAACTATCTTTGGACGAGAATTTATCTCTAAAAATTCTTGCATTTCTTTCTTTCCAGATTAACAAAAAAAAGGCCTTCAAAAGATTCCTCCATAAGACTCTAGCCTTATCTTTGAGCCACGAACCTGAGAGAGCTTCAATCATCCAACCACTAACAGATTGTGGTTTGCACCCTCTCATGCCAAAAATATTTTGAGATGTTGAGTGTCTTTACCATGGAATTAACTGAATACGATCCTGATGGAGCTAGGTGCTATATCTTTGTAGAAAATTGAAATAACTTCTTGTGAGCAATATATTGCAAGCATGAAATCTGTATTGTCCCAAGTTATATAATTTTTGTTCATGACATCTTACTGGTAGCATAAACTTCAAAGTCCTTGTATTGTGGACACATTTGTGTTTGCTTATATGTATGTGATCTGATACCAGGAATCATATACAGTGTGTGTGTCTCATCTTCTGGAAGATAATATAGTGTTGCAGAATGAATAATAGCCTGCATTCCTCCATCTTCCTCTTCTGGGATGTTATTATGTTTGATGTATATTTATGAAGTGCATGGCAACAACTTTCTGGATTAAAATAGAAACATGTACGAACTGTTGTCCTAAGATGTAAGAATCAATCTTCAAATTTCATGTCTTCCGTAACTTTCATATGGAAAATTTAGGCTGCTGTCATTCTTCCGAGAGACAGATGCATAAGTTTTGTGGTCCGTACTATATGGACACCTCATGAGGAAATTTGATTTTGTAACTGTGTATCTTGATTCATGGAAATTGATAGCTTATAGTTTTCTCTTGTGATTTAGATTGCATCGTTCTCTGTGTTTCATCTGGAAAATAGTTCAAATTTTATTTTGCTTGTTTCTTGTTACCTCATAAACTAATTTATAGTATGAATTTTCAGATTCCCTTATGAAAAAACTCGTTAGATGCAGTTTTGTATTTTATTTGACTTTTTGATCAATTTCTGCATATGGAACCACTAGAATGAAACATGTGTACTTTTGTGTGAAATCACTTTGTAGTATTTCTCTATTTTGTGTAGATCATCAGATGATGGAACATGTAGAATATGGGATGCTCGGAGCTCTTCTCAGAATGGTCCTCGAATTTATGTTCCAAGGCCGTTGGACTCTGCGACTGGTTGGCTGCTTCTTTATTATCGATATCATTGATTTCTCGTTTGGCTCAAACTTATTTTGCAATAATTTTTTGGCTGCAGCAAGAAATGGTGGCTCTTCTGTGAGTACTCTTCCTCAGAACCATCAAATATTTTGCTGTGCATTCAATGCTTGTGGAACTATTTTTGTTACTGGTAGTTCAGACACTCTGGCAAGGGTAAATTAACTTGTTTTCTTCAAATAATAAGTTCCTTAATCTTGACAAATCAGATATACTTTATTAACTAATCATCATATGATCTTTTACCTAGCAGGTTTGGAGTGCCTGTAAAGGAAACAATGATAACCCAGAGCAACCAAATCATGAGATTGATGTGTTAGCTGGCCATGAGAATGATGTCAATTATGTGCAATTTAGGTCAGATCCTTTTATTGTATAGGTTCTTTTATATTATTAAAAATTTCATGCTAATCTACTCTTGCTATATTTCTGCAGTGGATGTGCAGTAGCATCAAGATTTACAACCACTGATGTTGCGAAGGAAGACAATGTTCACAAGTTTAAGAACTCCTGGTGTGTTTTGCTACTCTGGTGGGAAAAAATTGTAGTAGGGATATTATTGCTTTTTGGAAGATATTGTTGACAACTGCTGATAATTGTGTTTGGTTTTTGCATATTTGCTTTTGAAGTCCTGTAGTATTTGTTTTAAGATTATGTAGTTCTTGTACCAAGGTTTTTAGACTTTGAAGTTGCCTCAGCATGCTTTGTCAAAAGTACTTCTTTGACCTACGTATGAAGTCCATAAAGTCTCTCATTATAATATTCCTTGATTCTGCACCAGTGTTTTGCAATTTTATGCCGATTCGGTGCAATATTATATAAGAACCATTCGCTTCTGCACCAAATTGGTGGAAAGTCTATTGAGAGACCATGGGTATCCCTATGAATGTCAAATATAAATGTCTTTAGTTTTGGTAAAATTTTACCAAGGAACCAGAGGATTAAAAAATTTCTTTTGTGGATGGAAAATATATGGGTTTAGTAGTCAATAAGAAAAATACAAATTGGATTGTGCATTTTTCCTTTGTTATAGAGCTTCTTTATCCTAAGTACCTATTTGTGGTTGCAGGTTCACTTATGACAACATAGTTACTTGTTCTCGTGATGGCAGTGCAATTATTTGGGTTCCAAGATCACGGAGGTCACATGTAAGTTTTAACGCCTGATCCTTGCTCTTTATGCTGCTGTCTACTCTTTGGTATGCAATCGATAGATGTTTTTGTAGATTCCTTTATAGGTGCATTAAATGTAGGTTTTAATTTCTCTCTGATGTCTAATGGGCATTGCTTACAAATTTTTGTTTCAGGGAAAGGTTGGTCGCTGGACCCGTGCATACCATTTAAAAGTCCCACCTCCACCGATGCCGCCGCAACCTGCACGAGGTGGCCCTCGTCAGAGGATTCTTCCTACCCCTCGTGGTGTAAATATGATAATTTGGAGCCTAGATAATCGCTTTGTCTTGGCAGCTATAATGGGTCAGCTGTTCCCTTTTCACTATCAAATATATAGAGAATGTTTTATATCTTTCGTCTGTTTTCTTTTAATTATTAGTTTTTTTAACAAAACAAACAAGGGGATTACAATAGAGGGGAGTTGAGCTATCCCCACTACACCAACGGGATTACATAACTTTCTAATTGCCTAGAACCTGCATCCAGCCATAATTATAAAAATCTGTGTGGTTGGAGCACCAAGAAGAAGAAACAATTCTACTAAGTCCCACAAAGTATATTGACTCATGTCTTCCCCCTTGAAAAACTCTTTTGTTTCTTTCTAAATACAACCTCCAAGACTGCTACCACCCCTACCACCCTGTTAAACCACGAGGAGAAAGCTTTACCTTTGAGGGAGGTTTCTGTTAAAAGTTGAATTAAGAGCATCTGCCGCATTTTTTTTGGAAACCACCAGCTAATATAGAAGATTTTAAATAGCTTAGTCCAACAGAAAGTTGCATTACTGCAGGTAAAGAACATATGCATCAAATCCTCTTTTAACATAGATTCACTCACCGATTCATCCACACCCTTGAATCGGATGGAACTGGACTCGCCCCAAGTAATCCACACCCTTTACTAAATTTTGCTTTTATAGGCCACCCCTTCAAGAATGAAAAGAAAGCCTTATGGAGAATATCATCAGAGCTTTTATATGGGTTACATGGATGGAGAGAAACGCCCGTATTTTCAACGAAAAATACCGGACCTTCGACTCTTTTTTGGATTTTACATTGTATACTGCTTTTACTTGGTGTAAATCTTCCGCCCTTTTTTGTAACTATAGTCTCACTAACCTTTGTATTTCTTGGAAAAGCCTTTTGTAATTAATGGCCTTCGCCCTCTTGTACTCATTTCACCTATCAATGAAATAGTATCTTTTCCAAAAAAAAAAACTCACCGATTCATCCACTCACCGAATCATTGATAAAGGAATACCTAACCTAATCTTAATAATGGGTGAAAGTAAGAGAGATGGAGTTTGATCCTGTTTATAGCATATGTCGAGCCATAAATTGACAGGGTAATATTTCTACTTATTCATTAGAAGTGGCGTATCTTTTGAAACTAGAATAGATTTTCCTTGGACTGAACTCAAGAATCCCTTAGATATAGTACAAAATAGATTTTTTCTATCGTTGATAAGAGATTTCTTTGTGAACAATATGAATTAGAGTTTGAAGGAGGAGGTTAGCTATACACTTTACACGTTTCTAGCGATTCCATGGCGTTATCAAATGATGCAGCCTTGGATAAGAATCTACAATGCACTAGAATGCCCTCTGCCTCTAAATAACGCACCAGTTAGGAGACAACGCCCAATTAAGCAACCTTTTTTGGAGTCTGCAGCATGTGTTCAGCCTTTCATGTAGAAAAATTCAAAGGAAAACCTTAACTTTCTTTGGAATTCTAGCTTTCCAGATAAAATCAGCAGCAAGGGGATTGGCTTCATTGGGCTGGTTGACTAGCTTGGGTATTAGGGATCTGGCGGACAACACTCAATTTGAGTTTGTTTTGTTACTTGAAACTTGAAAGAAAAAATTGATTGTATCTATGAAATTTTCCTGATTATATTTGTCACTTTAATATTTAACATTGACACGAGTAGACAAAAATATTTCGAAACCAAAAATCAATTACGGTAATCTTTTAATTATTCTTTTAAAATAACATTATAAAATATTTAAGTTATATATGATTTCTATACTTTTCTTCAAGTATCATCATAGTTTTTTTGTTTTGTATTTTTTTTTGGTAAGAAACCGTGCTTTCATTGAAAAATCGACAGAAATTACGAGGGCATACACAAAACAAGATCGATAAAAGAAAACCAAAACCTTGATATTATGTTGACTGGATCTTTGTTTGAAATGTTGAATTTTGTATTTTTTTTTTAATTTCTTCTTTTGCTTCTATTGGAAGATTGTTTTTTTCTTTGAAACAATAGACAACTTCTCATTGAAATAATGAAAAGATACAATAGTTTAAAGATAACAAACTTCCGAAGGAAGTCAAAAAGG
>JAOANK020000056.1:2057163-2084335 GCA_026257165.2 Telfairia occidentalis | reverse complement strand
TTTACAGATAACAAACTTCCGAAGGAAGTCAAAAAGGAAAGAAAATCGGGAGATTGTTTCCTTTGAACATTTGATCTACCTTTCATTTCATCGATGAAAAACTTATTTCTTGTTAAAAAAAAAAGGAGACCGATGCCTAACTATAGAAACGATCTCCAATTGGTTTGGAAGATCCTAACAGCATCAAGTGTTATATCTCAACACGAAGAATTTGTGTGTCAAGAGCTTGTGATGGTGCTTGAAGTGTGATCTCCTCTACACTTATACAATTCTTGGAAGAAATCATGGATTTCTACGAATTTTGAGTATCAAAGCAAGGAGGAACATGTGTGCCTGAAAGAAATGACAGGAACAAATCCCCCAGAATTGATAGGAGATGCAATCTCTTTTTTTTTGGGCGAGCTATCAGCCGCAATGCTCAAATTATAACTGCTCATGTTATAACGCTGACACCTCTCTAGGGCTTACAAAAGAGAGATTCAATGGAAGAAAATGCTCTCTAGGATTTAGGCTATTTTCATCCTTACAGCAGGTAAGTATTCTAGTTCAAGATTCATCTCATCTTCAGAGTTCTCAACTTCAGAGTTTGTTCAATTTCGTTTAAAGTTTAGATTCATGGAGTTAAGTTGTTGTATTGAGAATGTTCACTATTGCATCTGGTATGAAAATGATAGTTTCTTTATTGAAGAGTTGGAAAGTAAAGTTGTTCGTCCGCTTCATTTTGCTCACCTCTCATGGCTTGAAAAAGCTTTGGTTGATTTGCTTCATTTTCGAATTCATTCAAGACTTATCTCCAAGATCGTTTTGAGTTTAACACATGCCGAGTTCTGAAATCCTTTGTTAATTTTTGTTGGAATTTTGAAATTTCAATTTGGCTAAGTTCGGGCAGTAAAAAAAGTATTCTCGTGCCTAAGTTCAGGTTGGGCAGCTTTCTGGGATATGTTGATTGTGTTTGAAGAAAATTAATTCATCTTTGGTGGAACTCAGAGATTCCTTTAAGGTGTTGAATGCTTCCATGTCTGAAGAGTTTAAGAATTTTCAAAAGAAGAAATCTTATGCTGAGGGTCTTGTGTCCAAAAAGAATCAGAAGTTGGCTCCATCGTGTTCCTTTAAGAATAAAGTTAAAGTTAAAAAATTATGGGTTAAAAGAGAAACTGAAGTCATTAATACGGATTGGGAAAGATTAATGGTTATTACAAAGTTATGTGCCCATGATGATTGAAAGGATATTTCCATTGCTATCAAAGAAGAGTTTTCTCAATATTGTCTACTTGATCCTTTCATGAGTGATAAAGCCTTACTGAAATTTGACGAGGGTAGAATGCTGAGTTCAAAAGAGTTGTCTGGTAAATGGAGGAAAATTGGAAGTTTCATTGTAAAATAGAAAAATGGGATATGACCATTCATAGTAGGAAAGAAATCGTAGTAGGTTATGGAGTTTGGGTTAAAATTCATGACGTACCTTTAAAATATTGGAGTAAAAGTTTTTTTGAAGCTCTTGCCTGTCATTTTGGGGGTTTGGTAATTGGTAAAATGCTCTCCTATTTCTTTGAACATGATTGATTGTATGGATCTTTCCATTCAAGTCAAATCGCATTCGAATCTTTGTGGTTTTACTTCCTGCCTCCATTGATATTGATGATCCTGTACTTCAGTTGTAGGAGTTGCAGATTCCATTGTAGTTGGAAGAGCAAAGCAAAATTTGGCCTTCATTTCTTTGGATCCAAGTCTCTTTTTCAATTCCTTTGACGCAGGGAGAATTCTTCAGGTGCTGGAAGATGAAAAGGCTTCCAATTTCCATTCTTCCCCTTTTATAGATAATAGGATTGTGTTAAATGTGTGGGTAAATCGATTCCTCTCCCAGCCATGCATGAAGCAAATATTTATGAGCAATCGGATAAAAGAATTCCAGCAGGCAGAAGTTGTTCTTTTGCTGACGTTAATGCTCATGACATCATAAATTCTCCACCAAGAAATGCAGTTGAAGGAAAAGATTTAATTGAACACGCATTAATTGCTGCTGATGGACTAATTACAGAGGTGCATGGAAAAGACTTATTGGTAGCTGAAAAGTCACATGAGAATTTTGAATCAGTTTTGCAACCGGCAATTCCTTCATTAATTGAGAATTTTATTATAGGCTGTAAGCAACTAATTCCATCAATTAATGAATCGGTTAAGAAAGATTTGAGGATGCATGAGAAGTTTTCTTCTCTTCCTTCAGCATTTATTGAAGCAAGTGATTTACCTGATGAGCCCTCCAAGGAATATGACTATCAACTACCTTCTTCCATTAATGAGATAAAAAACTCATTTAATAAGGCTTATCCTCTTTTCTATACATGCAAGAAGGAAATGTCTTCATTAAATCCTTCTATTGATCTAGAAAATTCTTAAGTTTCAGATTTAATTGAAGGAAGAAACTCCAAATTTTTTGTTTATGTGGAAAATCGAAACCATCAGCCATTGATTGAGAAAGATGTCATCCTTCAGGAAAAATTTCTAGTACTATGGGAGTAGATATTCCTTCCATTCACAATTTGACACCTCATTAAATGGTTTATTAATTTATTTTATGGACCTCACGCTATCATTAAATGTTGTTCATGTGGAAAACAAGGGAGTAGTATGAAAAATTTTTCATACTCCTGTAGTTATAGAATTTTCCATCATACCTCTTCCTAATTTCTCCACGGTTAATTCTAATATTTTAGGGTCAAAAAGTGTCATATGGTGAAAAGAAATAAAGCCATGAACACACCCTCTTTCCCCACCTCTTCCATCTCCGACACTTTCCCCATCCGTGCAACCAACTCCAGTTTCCCCAGCCATGACCTCAACTAAATCCCTTTCTCCATGGCCACCGCAGCTGCGAAACGATCCATCACCTTCGACTAGAAGACTTTTTCCATAGAAGTGGATGAATCCACTCGTGGCAGCAAACTTAGAATATTGAAAATAGGACGTGATAAAGCTTTCTCTATAAACATTCACGGGAGCACATTAAGATGGATAAATGAGTGTTTCAAAACTCTCGACAACTCTCCTATAAACCACAAGTTCTTCAAGGAAAATAGAGTGAATGACCAAATCTTATGGATTGATAAGATCTCCAACAAAAAAGGCCACATAGCAGAAATTGTTCGTTTGGATGGAAATGGAGGTAAGAACAAGCTCATAGTTTCTATAGGAGAGAATCGAAAAGGTTGGAGCTCGTTTGCCCAGCTTACCTCCTTTTATAAATCTAACTGTAAAGGGAGCAATAATGATCCTACTTCAGCAACCCAACCAACCTACAAGGAAGCATTTATGAAACAGAGGCGCACAATCAATGAAGCAACAAACCTCCCTTTACTCCATCCTTATAAGTCACAAACTTCAGAAAGCCAGTTCCCCACAACCAAGCGACAGGAACAAGTCATTATCGACCCCCCTGCTGAGCCCAACTAGGAGATCCTTCCTATCGAATTGCAGAAAAGCATAATCGTACAAAGGAAGAATTTCCATGACAACTGGTTTAATATTCTCAAAAGCATCCAAGCCAATATATCTTCTTACGGCTCCTTATCCCCGTTCCAACGCAACAAAGTATTAATGAGTTGTGAAGACAGGAACCAAGCTTGGATCCTGGGTAACTACACAGGCTGGCAGAAAGTTGGCCCTTTCCAACTTCTTTTCAACCATTGGTCACCAGAAGAATACAAAAAGAACCCCGTGGTACCATCATATGGAGGTTGGGTGAAAATTAGAGATCTTCCAATCGATAGATGGAATAAAAACACCCTCAATTTCATAGGAGACGCTTGTGGAGGTCTATGTGAAGTGGCTCACAAAACGATACATCTTATAGACCTTATGGAAGCTAGCATAAAGGTGAAAAGAAACTCAACGGGCTTTATCCTAGCGTGTGTATCACTCCCGTCTTCTTCCTCATTAGAGGTGTGTGTAACCATTGACCTTTTCTTTGTGCCTGAAAACCATATTGGGCTTATTGCCGGCGTTCATGGCCACCCATCACGGTGATGGAGGAGAGACACCTCTCTCTCTCTTTACCCGAACCCAAGGACGATGTAACCACACACTATTCTTCCTCTGTTTGTCAGACTGCCCAGACGACCATGTCAGACCAATTTATGGAAAACCTACCTATCGCTGACAACCCCCCAGAAAAGCAACCCAATACTGATTTTTGGGACCCACGTGCTGACACCCATAGCCCTCCCAAAGCCTTCCCTGATCCATCTGCCATCATTGCCTTGGAGGAACCATCTGTTGACCAACCCTCATCCCTTTTTAAAAACCTGTCCTCGATTGACATCCCGAGGGACCCACCTTTTAACCTCTCTCTTCCTTACCAGACAGGCCCTCCTTTTATCCAAAAAGCACTTGACCTCCCCCTACCAGCCTCTCTCATTAACCTCCCCAACAAAGAACCTCTATCTATCAACCAAGAGTCCATCTCCTTTACTCTGGAACCAAACATTACACAGCTCCCCCTAACCTTCCATCTGAACCAGACACCACTGACTACTTATTGAGCCCACCAATCTTTCCTTCCCCCATGTTTGAATCTGGTACGAAGGAAGCCCACCTGCTAAATGCTCCTTGTTGTGCTGTGATACACCCTCGACATCCTTCTTCTTCCTTCTTTCTCTACTCATATCACCTAAAAGCTATTATCCCATGGTTGGACGACTATGGACTCTGCATTATGGCCATCCCTACAAAAAAAAACAAGAATAAGCTTTCTGCCAAACAGAATAGAGGTCTCAGGGAGCTCAAAAGCCTCCATTCATCTATTTCATACGAGAAAAGCATCTCCCATGAAAATAGGGTTAGGGCCGTAACCACTTAATGATTATTATCTCTTGGAATGTACGAGGCATTGGCTCTTGGAAGAAGAGAGCTGTTATCAAGGAGGAGATATGCAAGCATAACCCAACCGTAGTGATTCTTCAGGAAACAAAATGGAGGAACTTCGATCATGGCATAATCAAATCCTTAGGGAGCAGTAAATTTGTTGGTTGGTCCTCTCTTGACGCCTTTGGCACCTCCGGTGGCATCCTCATAATGTGGAATGATCCATCTATATTCACATCAACCATCATCGAAGGTGCATACTCCCTCTCCCTTCTTCTCCCTCTCGCTGATGGATATGATTTTTGGATAACAGGTATATATGGCCCTTCCATGGAAGAACAGCGAGGCCATTTTTTGCAAGAGTTGGAAGATTTGGCGGCGCTATGTATGGACAGATGGATCTTATGTGGGGATTTTAACATAACCAGATGGGGATTAGAAAACTCCAATGGCAGCGTTTTAATTCCATCATCAACCAGCTTCATCTCACTAATTTACCCCTCAATAACGGTCTATACACATGGTTTGACTTCAGGGACTCACCCACTCTCACTTGGATAGACAGAGCATTAATCACTGATCCCTGTTTGTGGAAATTCACCAATGCATCATTAAGAAGACTTGATCGGCCAACTTCTGACCACTATCCTCTCCTTCTAAACCTTGGCAATTAGAAATGGGGCCGTCTCCCTTTAAATTTGAAAACATGTGGCTGCATCACAAGAACTTCACCCCATTTCTAGATGAATGGTGGAAGCAGAACCCTCTATCGGAAGGCCCGGTCATAGTTTCATTCAAAAACTCAAAAAGCTTAAATTAGGTGTAAGTTGGGATCTTGGCCAGCATCTTACTTAGGCCTTCCCCTCTTTGGAAACCCCAAGAGTCTTAGCTTCTGGCCGCCGATTATAGACAAGATTGAGAAGAAACTTCACGCATGGGATCACTCCTATATATCATATGGGGGTCGCTTAACTTTAATTCATGCTTCCCTATCAAACCTCCCGCTTTACTATCTCTCATTATTCCACATTCCAACCAAAGCTGCCAATGCAATTGAACGAGCCTTCAGACGGTTTTTATGGAAAGGAAATGCAGACAAAGTAAAGATGAGCCATCTTAGATGGGCAAAGATCAAAAAGCCTTTTTAGGAAGGTGGATTGGGCATTGTTAATATTAAGACACGTAATAGCGCCTTACTGGCTAAGTGGGTCTGGCGTTTCCAGGCAGAAAAAGATGCCCTATGGCGATCGGTCATCTTGGCTAAATTTGGGGGCTCTTCATTTCAATCTAAAAGTCTCTCCATTTATCAAATCCTCCCAAAGAAGTCCACGGTTCTTCATTAACAAATATCGTGAGCTGATCCACCAAAATGTTCATTGTAAAGTTGGAAATGGGGAAGAAACTCTCTTTTGGAAGGACAAATGGATCAACCAACAACCTTTATCCACAGCTTACCCATCCCTTTTTGCCCTATCCAAGAGCTTGGATGCTTCTATTGCTGATCTTTGGGACCAAAGCAACAACACATGGATTCCGAATTTTCGCAAAAATCTAAAGGAAGGGGAAATTTTGGAATGGGCCTCGTTGACCTGCCTCACCGCATCATTCACCCTCAGTCAACACCCTGATCTTTGGATTTGGAGCTTGGAGAAATCTGGATTGTTCTTGACTAAATTATTAACCAACCTCTTAGCTTCATCCCACCCACCAAACAACAAGGAGCTTTACACGGTTATTTGGAAGGATCTATACCCAAAGAAGGTTAAATTCATGTTATGGGAAGCCACCCACAGCTGCATTAACACCCACGACATATTGCAGAAGAGATGGCCATGGATTATGTTATCCCCGAACTGGTGTACCCTCTGCAACAGAAGCAGTAAATCAGCTCTCCATCTTCTTGTTCATTGTCCAACCACTAAATTGATCTGAACCCTCCTCACCAAAGATTTCAACTGGTCCATTGCTACTTTAGCATCATTAACCAACTGGTTTAGGCTTATCTTTGTGGAGCATCCCTTCAACGGTGCCAAAAAAGTCCTTTGGCTGAACATCAATCGCGCCATCGTATGGACCACTTGGAATGAGCGTAATATTTTCCAGGACAAAGAGAAAAACATAGACTCTATCATCAATACCATTCTCTTTTTTGCATTATCTTGGAGCAAAAGAAAAGCTCCCTTTTGTAATTATAGTCTCACTGCTCTCCTGATTTCTTGGAAGATTTTTTTGTAATTCTTGGATGCTTCTTCATTCAATCAATGAATTGTATCTTATCCAAAAAAAAAATTCTAATATTTTAGGGTCATCCTTGGGAATGATCAAATCAACATCTCCGGAGGCCATAAGTTCACCACCAGATTCAATCGAGAATATTGATGATGATTTGGATTTTGATAGAATTTCAGAAATTAGTTTGAGCAGCACTGATTCAGATCCTAATTTCCTAATTAATGCTTCTGTAGATGTCTTGGTTAATGAAGAAATTATTGAGGAAAGTCTATCTCAATTGTTCAAGGAAGGTGAAGAACCCGTTTTGGCAGTAGCAACCATTGTCTGTGAATAAAATGATAAGCTTGATACGATTGCTAATCTGCCTTCTCCGTTGAATTCTATCAATCAAGCTTAGGGCAATGAAAAGTTTACTCCTTTTCTGAAGGTTTGTGGTATTCAATTGAAAGAAGTTCCTTCGAATTTTCCTCCATCTCAGCAATAAGATTGTTCTGGAAGTCATATTTTCTCATTTCCATCATAAAGGTTCTTTTTTGGTATTCCAAAGGTTTAGGCGATATTTCAGAAAGGGTTTCTTTGAAGAAATTTTTGCTAAGAATTTGTCCAGATGTTCTTTTAATTCAAGAATCAAAGTTAGTTAAGATTGATAAAAAGTTGATTAAATCATTGTGGAGCTCAAAAGACATTGGAGGGACTGAAGTGGATGCCATTGGAAGATCAGGTGGTATGATTGTGGGATGAATTAAAATCTGTCTTTTCTTATTGCGAAGGGCCATGGTGTATTGGAGGGGATTTTAACGTTGTTTGATGGTCTCATGAAAGATGCAATGGGGGAAGAACTACAAGAGGTATGAAAATTCAATTAAATTATTGATGAGCTTGAGATTATGGAGATTCCTTTGACAACGGGTAAGTTCATTGGTCTTGCACGGTTGATTATTCTGTCCATTCATTATTAGACAGATTTTTTATCTTCAAGGATTGGGATATTCTTTTCAACAATTCAAGAGCAAGTTAGGCCATTCTCTTATCGTTTCCCCATTCTGCTTGAGGCCGGGTGTTTTCTTTGAGGTCCTTCCCTTTTCGATTTTATAATTCTGGGCTCTTTGATGTAGAGTGAGTGTAGATTGTTGAAAAGTGATTATCGGAATCATTCTTATGGTTGGGTTGGTTTTGTTATTTACTTTGAAGCTGGAAAATTTGAAATCAGCTGTTAAATCTTGCCACATTAATGAGGAACGTTATCCCAGTAGGAAATAAGTGCAAGCTACAGTGGTTAAAAGCTGGGGACGAAAATACCAATTTTTTTCACAGATTCCTTCCTGCAAAAAGAGAATTGGTTTGATTACAAAGCTTATTCCAGGAATGGAAATTTTGTGGTTAATCATGGTGATATTGAAGTGGTTGAAGATTATCAAATTAATTCAGCTGATTGTTACAGTGGTGTGCTTGCTTGATAGAAGGAAATCCTAATGTTGATTGACGTGGGGTGGATCGTTTCTAGCGCAATATTTGGCAGTTTTGTTCTTCATTGTTTTTTTCTTGTAATATTTGAAGATATATCTCTTTGTGATTTTTTTTCTTTTTCATTTTTCACTCCTTTAGGGAGTGTGTATCTCTGAACTTTTTTCTTCCTTTTCATATATCAAGGAAGGGTGGTTTCTTGTTAAAAACAAAGTCTTCAATTCAAACAAATCAAACCAAGCTCATAGTTATAAAAAGGTTTGTAACGAACGTCAGAGGGAGGTATTAAAGTTAACAACCTCATAATCATAAATTTTTTTTTTGTAGAATATAAATATAAATTTAACAAATTTGACAATTAACAGGAAGTCAGAAAGATACAAATTTGACAATTATTTATTTATTTGTTTTTTAAAAAGAAAATTTTATCTTTTCTTTCTCTCTATCTATATATATCTGTCAGTTCCTATGTTTTTAATTTTGAAACTTAGGCTTATTGTGTTCTAAGTTTTAATGATGCTACATTGTGGGATAAAAACCAATTTCTATTGGTTCAAACTCTTTTATTTTAACATCAATGATGTCTCTCTTTATTTTCTTAGTTAATTTGTTTGGAGTAAGTCTGTTGGATAGACGTCTGTGTAATGAATTGGTTTTCATAGGATCTCAAATAGTCTATTTTAGGAGCATAATTTACGATTTTCTCAACCTAGCGGTTTTTCCTATGTGATACAGATTGTAGAATTTGTGTTTGGAATGCTTCTGATGGCAGCTTAGTACACTCGTTGACAGGTCATACCGAATCTGTAAGTGGTGTATTTATCTGCAAATTTCTTGGTTAACAGGTTCACATGATCTTTTTATCAGAAAGTTGGGGAGTGACTTTTGTGAAGTCCTATGTAGTAGTTGTGTCGCATACATTTCTTCTTAAGATGATCTTTGCATTATATGCTAAGACTAAGAGTCGTAGTTTCATAAATATACTTTCTTATTTCATCCTTGCATTTAGGTCTTTCCTATCTTTCAAGCAGCAGCTTTATTGTCTAGGGTTTTAGTCAGTTGTTGACTGGTGGAAATAGTATGGATGAAATTGTTTTAGAAGTTGTGACAAAGAGCTGTGCTTTAGTTGAAGAAGCTAAACTAATTAAGGTCAAATGATTTCTTTTGTTACTCCAGAGCTGAAAAAATGTTGATTTGGTTGATTTGCTACCAATCTAATTAGGATTAGCACAACATTTGTTAGATATGAAAAGGAACTAAATATGGGTTTTTTTGTTTTTTTTTTTTGGTTTCAAAGGCTGTGAATTACTTGCAGAAAAATTTATGACAAGAACAATTCAGTACATTTATGACCTAAGGATCATACTTATGTTTCAGGTTCACAGGGACTCGCATGTAAATTTTGTGTCAGGTTGTAACATGGACTTGAATTTAGAATTCACGTCTCATTAACCAGAAGAGATTTTGGTTAAGACTAGCCAGTATCACTAATCTTTAAAATTTAGACTAATTAGGAGGAACTATCATACCGAAAACTTAATATTGCAATACCTAGTACTAATGGTAGATCATCTGTTACTTGAAACTATCTAGCCCATGAATCTAAATGCCAAGTGTTTTAAACAAATTGGAATTGCTAATGTATTCGCCTCATGAAATGAAGAAAATAAGAGTACAGCCATACTAAAATAATATTAGCCGTTTCTCTCTTGAAAAAATACATTCTCATTTATTGCCTACTGCATTATGAGGCCTAAATACTTCCACTGTGTAGTTGTAAGTTCTGATAAGATCGCTTTATATCCCTGACAGACATATGTACTCGATGTTCATCCTTTTAATCCAAGGATTGCTATGAGTGCTGGATACGATGGCAAAACAATAGTTTGGGATGTGAGTTTTTGGATCCTCTTCAGTCTCTCATTTGAAGCTTTTCAATTTCGTACTTTTTCATGAGGACTTTCATTTTTTATGATGTTATTTGATTTTAGATTTGGGAAGGCACACCAATTCGGATATATGAAATCTCTCATTTCAAACTGGTGGATGGGAAGTTTTCATCGTAAGTTCATATTGCAAATTACCAATTTGAACCTCATATGCTTGACTTCTCTCCAATTTAATGTTCTCACCCTTGTGAAAGCATATTCTTTCGTGACACGATATGGTTCTTGAGGTAGTTTTTTGTACTTTTGTTTGAGAGGTTCAAATGACATTCCTGGAATAAATCTGCATAATGACATGATGGCATCTTGTTATTTTTCATTGATGCAGAGTTATGTATAATGTTTTCTGATAGTTGTATCAATGGGTGGGAGAGTTGATAGAACAAATTTGTGGAAATTTTGATGTCTACAGCAGTATTTTTTAAATGTGTGACTTGGTAATTTTTTTTTTAAAGAAATTAAGAAGTATCCCCAAGCCCCTCCTTTCTCAATATAATCTCTTATAAAGCTCTAATTTCTTAAAATTTTCATTATATTATTGATAATACTCTACATTTTCATATATAAAATAATTATTTACATTTATTTATTATGCATCTAAAAAATGCCTAGTTGCTTCTTTTTCACTCTCCTTTTTAGGTGTTTCATGCTTAAGCTTCAACGGGCATGGCACATTGAACATTGGGGATAACTTTTGATTACTTGCTGACCTTAATCTGAGTTGTCGAAAATTGGATTAGGTGTCATAGAGATAGGGTGTTGCTTGGATGATTCTAAGGTCATTGCTCTGGAATCAGTTGTATGAATTGTTTATTTCTTGATATTGAAGATTTGGAATCTTCCGCATGCTTTTGTGGATATAATGAATCCAGAAGTTATGCTTGAGAGATGCAGGATACTGAAGTTGGATAATATTTAATAGGCTTGTCAAACTTAGTGGAGTATTGGACTGTAGACAATACTATATTTGCCCGTGGGCTATAATTGCCGGTGTAATAGGTTCATCATGGTTTATTATAATTTATTGAGGTGATTGTGCATAAATGGGTTAGTTTTGTTCTTCATACTGAGATGTTTTCAATATGGGTGGTTACTTTTTCACTATGTATCCCTTACGTATGCTTATACTATAATGTCTTAGTTTTGTCTCTGTGATATAGAGACGGGACATCAATTATACTTTCCGATGATGTTGGACAGCTATATATATTAAGCACAGGGCAAGGCGAATCCCAACAAGATGCAAAATATGATCAGGTACTTGAGTTCATTGATAATTTATTGAACATTGCTTTGTTCCTTCATGATCATATGTTTTGAATACTTGATAGTCTTGCCTTTACTGCAGTTCTTTCTTGGTGACTATCGCCCACTTATTCAGGATCCTTCCGGCAATGTAGTTGACCAGGTAGGAAACCTATGTACGATATGTTGTTTTAATGACAAGCGATGAAGGGACTTCTAAATGATTACTCGTGCATGCTTTGTACATTTGCTTCCTCTGCCTTTATGCCATCTCTGAAGTCTGAAATAATGTCTTGGCTGCTTTCAGTTTCCTGTGCCAATGTACTATTGATGTATGCTGTTTGTATTTTGAATATCATTCATTCAACATTAGAAACGTGAGCCCTAGCCTACCTCACCTTCAAAGAAATATAGGTCCGTGCCCAACAGGCCTAATGTACTGTTTGGGGCCTTTGGGCTTGGGCCAGATTACCCCAATCTCCAAAAACTTACTCATATCCTAATCTATAGATTAGATTAAAGGTTAGATCAGGCTTAAATCAATTCATTTGATTGAAACCGGTTTGGAGTGGTCATCGAATATTCATTTTTTGATTGATTTTTTTTTATAAATAAACTCAAACATATTTTATTAAAATAAGAGTTTATTTTATTTTATATTTTAAAATCCAAATCCTCTCACAAAGACCCTGTCGCATGTATCTAACCCACACCTTGATGCTACTTCTTAAGACTGTCGACTATTTCTTACTTTGCCAAGACAATAACTTTTCCATGCGAGTGCAATGCCCATGATCTTCTATTACTCATTGATCCAACCTAATCTACACCGATTAAGATTTCAGCATTCCTCTATGTTATTTTCCTAAAGTGGATCATTGTCTCGGCTTGAAGATTTTGGTGATTTTTTTTAAAAACAAGATACAAACTCAATGATATAGTGAAAAGATATAAAAACATCCCAATTCATACAAATATTATTGAGAGAATAATGAACAAACAAATTAGAAAAATTGCAATGCACCATTGCAATGCTGTGGCAGCTCCATTCAAACTATAGACTTGTTTTCAAATATCCTTTGATTCCTCTCAATCTTGATTTCTCGACTTAGAAGATTTGACTGCACGAACCCATAATAAATGGGGATGAGGAGATGAAGTCAGACCATATAGCAACTGAAACTGAACAAGATTTCTGTTTGAGTGATTCAAGTTGAATCACTGTCAAAAACCCACTTAATCTAAAAATCTTGATTAAAGAAGTCTAACGGAATGCAGCATCATGATAAGGTGGCATTGACTTTAACCATCCTCGCTGCATAATACACACACTGAAGGCTGGGAAACCGAGGGAGCTTCCTTTTGAAAAACTTCAGCTGTGTTAAACCAGAGTAGAGCAAAATTCAGATAAGCACATCGACTTTATTTGGGCTTTTTGACTTCAAAATTACCGAGAACACCTCTTTTGGGAGTGTAGAACAAATTGAAAGGTGCTTGGTTAGTGAGCGAACTTGAAAAATCATCCGATGGATCAATGATCTGGTGTTTAACATCATTCGTATCGATCAAAGAATCAGGAGCCAACGTAGCCAACAAAAGGTTGAAATCTTCAAATTCATCATCCTTCAAGTTCCTTTTAGTTCCACCTTTCCAATAACGATGAGAAGCATCCCAATAATTGAAATAGATCTATTCATCTGGTAGTAAAATCACTGGATAAAATGTGGATAAGAGAGTTTAAGAGGAGAATCCCCTAACCTTGTGTCGTGCTAAAAATAAATGTGTTTTCCATTACCAAGGATGATAGAGGATGGAATTTCCACATTTAGGTATGCTAACCCAATAACGATGAGAAGCATCCCAATAATTGAAATAGATCTATTCATCTGGTAGTAAAATCACTGGATAAAATGTGGATAAGAGAGTTTAAGAGGAGAATCCCCTAACCTTGTGTCGTGCTAAAAATAAATGTGTTTTCCATTACCAAGGATGATAGAGGATGGAATTTCCACATTTAGGTATGCTAACCCAATGACTTCTCAAACATCTATTCTTTTTACTGACTGTATGCCATCCAAGAGGCTCAAGCCCATGATTTGTAATATGCTAGGGATATAAATTCCGTAAGATGGATAAAATCCCAAGTAATGAGTATCCATCCATCCATGCAGTAAGTTGAGGGCTCAACATAGCCAGGTTGACATTCGCTCTTACACTTTCTGATCCCTTCCACATCCTCCACATTCTTTACCTGGTTGCTGCTGCACTGCACCCTTCCATCATAATTTTGAAGCTTCTAATCATATCTGGACTGATTCAATCTCCTTCCACCACAACCTGACCGAATTCAACCCCCACCCTTCTCTTAGTCATAACACGAGCTCCTTATGAACCCACGCTTCTTAGCTACACCCAACAAGCTACTACTAAACCTGCACTTTCCAAACCTGATCGAATGCGTGATTCCTATATCTCAGTACAGAAACCTTCATTTCTGCTGAATCCGGACCAAAAAGGAAAAGAAATCAGCATAAAAGAAAACAATCACTCTACCGTTATAATTTTCCTTTAGAGATCTTGGGCCCTTGTTACAAAATAATGGTGTATTAGTATCAAACCACATAAGTTTTGTATGTTTGTTTTTAGAGGTCAAATGCCAACATATGACATTCTGCAGTGAACTGTAAGCTTCCTGCATTGTAGTATATTTTTATGGAATCCGTTTTGTTTCCTTTGTTTTCTTTTATCCTTTATTTTTATCTTATTTCTGATGATATTCTATTATAATGATTGTGCCAATGCTGGATTCAGGAAACCCAACTCAGTACTTACAGACGGAATTTGCAAGATCTCCTTTCGGACTCAGGTTTCCTTCTTCTCCAACTGATGTTGGCATATGTTTTCATTTTTGTATTAATTCATTTTGTGTTTGCTGCTTGTGTGATGAAAAATGGTAGGCATGATACCTTATCCAGAACCTTATCAGACTGCATACCAGCAAAGACGTTTAGGTGCTATGGGTCTTGAGTGGCGTCCCTCTTCTCTAAAACTTTCTGTTGGGCCTGACTTCAATCTCGATCCAGATTACCAGTTGCTGCCTTTGGCAGACTTGGACATGTTGATTGAGCCACTGCCTGAGATTGTAGATGCGATGGATTGGGGACCAGAAAATGAAGTTCAAAGTGACGATACTGATTCAGAATATAACGTCACTGAAGATTATTCTACTGGCGGGGAGCAAAGAAGTCTGAATTCTAACTGCTCAACTGATCCAGAATGCAGCTCCGAAGATACGGGGATTGATGATGCTCCTGCTGATGGTCTTCGTAGATCAAAACGGAAAAAACCGAAAGCAGACGTGAGTGTTGTATCTTCTTCCCCTGGAGTTCTCTCTCTCTGCAATAGAAACATTATTTTTCTCCAATTAAGTTCTCTCTCTTCGCTCTTAAATAGAATTCTTTCTATCATCTGTTTGATATATTCCTTCCACCAACATTTCAGATCGAGGTCATGACTTCTTCCGGACGGCGTGTTAAAAGACGGAATATGGATGAGTTTGAAGGTGATACCATTAGGAGTTCCAGAAGTCGGAAGTTAAAATCTGGCCATAAGCCTTCCAAAAAGAAATCAGCATCTAAGTCGTTAAGGCCACAAAGAGCTGCTGCCCGTAATGCCCGTAATTGGATATCATCATTTAAGGGCAAATCTACAGATGGAGAAGATGAATATGAGTCGGGAGGTGATTGCTCAGAAAGCGAATCTACATTACAAGATTCAGACATTGAGAGCGATGAATATGAAAGGTCATTGCAAAACAGAAATAAGCATTCGAAAGGGAAAGATGTATTCCTAGATGGATCCGAGGCTATTGCAAAATCTCTCAATGTTTCTGAATCTCGTATTGATGCTGGAAACAGAAAGAAGTTGATCCTTAAATTCTCTCTTAAGAATCCAAATAAGGTCGATCCTCCTTCAAACACAACACTTACTTGTTCCAACATGGTTGATGTGGCTAGCTCATCATCAAGATCACCGAAGGCAGTCACTGAAACCAGTCAGAATCTTATGAGACCAGAGAGGCAATCAGGAAATACTGAAGGATATTTTGATCTGGATCTGACCGAGGTCTACACAAATGGGAACATAAGATGGGGAGGGTCCAGGATTCGTTCGTCCAAGCGCATAAGGTTGGGAGAAACTATGCCTTCTGATGCATATGGAATGCCTAGTTCATTTCCCAATGGTGATCATAATGAAAATGGGAACACTGACCATGAATATTTTGAACGAGAAAATCATTTTGGTGCACCATCCCCTCATTCAAAGTTAGAGAATTGTGCAGATAAAATGGACACAGTATCCCCTACAAATTTGATAGACGAGGATGATGATGCTCCTGGACATTCTCGGGAGGTGGTCAATGGTGGAGAGCTTAAATATTTTAGCAACAGCAAATCATGTGATTATGATGAGTCAAATCATTTGGATTCAATGTTTCTTTCAGATGCACCCACCACATCAATACAAAACGGGACTCTTGCTCCTGGGCAAAGTGAAAATATTGCACCAATGCGTAGTACAAAGATAAGGTTGAAGAATATTTCTTTGGATCCTGAACACTCTTTGAAGCACAAAATGGAATCCTTAGATGAAAGCTCAAAGAACGATGAATGCAATACAAGATCTGGAAGCCCTCAGCATTTAATTGGGCTTCAGGATAATGTTATGAATGGAACTTATGCTGATCATGGAGATGATTGCCCACAAGATGTGGACATTGCGCTCGATAAAAAACCATTGTCAACCTTAGGCAACTCATCAGAGACAAACAAAATGTACACTGCTGTCTATAGCAGATCTAAGTCAAACAAGGGAAAGAGCAATATAGAAAGCAACGGTTGTGGCTCAGGAGAAAATGCTTCAATTGTGGGCAACATTAGTCTACATGTTGAAGCAGACAGTCATAAAAGTATGCTTCGCAAGACACGATCTTTAAGGTTGAAGGATTCCTCATATGATCTGAATAATGTGGGCGATGATCTAAAATCTGATGAAGATCAAGAACCTGAACAGAAATCAAAACGTTCTGGTATTTCTTCTGCAAATAGATCACATACACCATATGAAGAATGGGGATCAAGCTCAAGGATGACAGTTGGATCGAGATCCACTAGAAACAGAAGGGGTAATTTTACTCAAGACATAAATCCAGTAGACAGAAGAAAGTCGGTTCAATATGCCAGAAAAGGGTCGTGGTTAATGATGCCTGCACATGAGGGTGGCTCTAGATACATTCCCCAACTTGGGGACGAAGTTGCATATCTGAGACAGGTAAGTACATGGATGCTTTCCTGCTGCCTGATTTTTACATTCATTCTTTTAATATTTAGTGGTAATTATGATTTTCATTGATTATTAATGAAATGTGATTATTTTCCTCATAGGGTCATCAGGAGTATATAGATCACTGTTGTGCAAATTTCTGCCACACAAAAGAAATGGGACCTTGGACCTCAATTCGAGGAACCATACGAGCTGTTGAGTTCTGTAAGGTTGTGGAGCTTGTTTATTCAACTTCTGCAGGTTCTGGAGATAGTTGCTGTAAAATGCTACTTGAGTTTATAGATCCTGCATCCCATGTATACCCCCAATCGTTCAAGTTAACTCTGCCCGAGTTGACTAGTTTTCCTGACTTCTTAGTTGAAAGAACTCGGTTTGAAGCGGCAATGCGGAGGAATTGGACATTCAGGGATAAGTGCAAAGTTTGGTGGAAAAATGACGTTGGAGTAGATGGTAGTTGGTGGGATGGTCGGATTGTTTCTGTGCAGGCAAAATCTTCAGAATATCCAGAAAGTCCTTGGGAGAGGTACACAATTAAGTATAGAAGTGATCCTGCAGAACCACATTTACATAGTCCTTGGGAGCTTTATGATACTGTTACTCAGTGGGAACAGCCTCGCATAGATGATGAGAACAAAGCTAAGTTATTAAGTGCCTTCGACAAATTAATGTCAACCTCTCTGCAGGTAGTCTGCTTATTCTAGATTATTATGTTTTCTGTTTCTAAAATGCATATAATGTATATAATCTGATGTTGTCCTTCAAATCTCAGGGTCGTTATGGGATTCAAGATTTGATGCTTCTCTCGCGGAAAACACAGTACAAGAACAGGTGGTTTTTATAGCGCTGCGTCCTTTTGCAGAGTAATTTATTCCCAAATCTGTATATATGGTATGAATGTAATTTTGGTCTCTTTGTACATGTATAGGTTTCCTGTACCCTTGTGCCTTGAAATAGTCCAGGAAAGATTACAGAATGATTACTACCGCAGCTTGGAAGCTTTGAAACATGACTTCATGGTAATGCAATCAAATTTTGAGTCGTTCGTGGCAAAGAATGAAGACATGTCGAAGAAAATTAGGCGCTTGTGGGAGTGGTTTAATCGCAACATATTGCCTTTATAGATTCTTGTAAGATACCTCGTAGCATTCTAAGAATTTTGGTAGCAATTATTGGCCAATGTTAGGTTGAAGAAGAAGCCCAGTTGGGTATTTCTCCAGTATGTAGATAATTCTTTTTCCCTATTTGATTAAACACACCTTTCATTTATATCTTTAGATTGAGGTTTACTAGGAAATTAGCAAAGGGAAGGGGGTGCCATTTTCCACCCGGATTCATTTGTGTATATTTCACAACCACGGCAATAACAAATGAAAAAGTCAGTATTCAGCAGCATTCCCAATATCTGTTTTCGTTAATATGTCGTTATCTTTATAATAAATTTATATTTATATTTTACGCTTGAAAAGAATCTCTCTTAGCCAAATTTTAAATAATAATAACTTAAAACCTACTCATCTTTCAGTTTCTAAAATTTGTCTTAAATTTTTTAACGTTTTTTAAAATTAGAAATAAAACATAGAAACATCCAATCAAGAACAAGATTATTAAACGATGTCTAATTGAATTTTTCAATGATGTTTTATTAATATTTCCACGATATTACCTTCGATCATTGTGTTTCCTTTTACCCAATTGGAATTTAGAAATGAATCTTAAACAAAGCTAAGTGAAAAATGAGAAGTTGCAAAGTTAGTGGGGTCCTCATCAACCCACATAGACAATCAGTACAATTGTACACCAATGTAAAAATTACTCTTTAAAACACTTGATGACACACCACAGCCACAATAAAACTTGGATATCAATCTCTCCATCGGTGGCCACAATTTGGATTGCAGCAAACGAAGAACAATGTCATACCTTCCTCCCCTCTGGCAGTGGCCTGCATACAACTAGGCAATGATATCAATGCCAAATATAGGGAATGAACATGATGAAATGATGTAAACCAAAATCTGTAACCCCTACCAAATTGCGGTTAACAAGAAATTCAACAAAAAGCAAACAAACACTTCACGTCTCATTCTAGAAAACCTTCTCAGTGTTCACAGCCGTATTGAGATGTTAATGCAGAGAATGTAATTTAGAACCAACAAAAACTTTTGGGAGTTGAGAATGAAATGAATGAAGCAAGTCTAGCAACATAACGTTCGGAAAAAGCACGAAGTGAACCTGGAAGAAGACAGCTTCTCCATGGTTGCATTGAGCACATCGAACAGCTTTAGTGCGAGGGAGAGTTGGGTCTGCAGCAACATCTTGCAGAACTTGAGTGCGTTCCCCAACAGCATGATGAATCTCATTCCTATAGACACAGTTGTTATCGGCAACTTCCTGGGAATCCAGAAAAGAAAAAGGGAAAAATGAATTAATGAGAAGAATAAGAGAAGAGAAAACCATAAATCTCTAGAAACAAAAACAAGTAAATACCCAGTCAGGAGTATCAGTTAGTACAATCAGAAAGAAAGAGGGGAGGATATCAATCTCCGAATACAAATACAGGTCTATCTTCCAGTAGGCAAAAATAATATTCATTTGGTTACACAAGCAGTAAGGAGAAATTGAGAAACAGAAAGGAAGTTTTCAATTGTGGCCCATCAGGAAAAACACATTGAACAAAAGAACAGAAGATATGCAATTAGTGAAAGATCAATGTCTCAAAACCTCCCCCCATGATAATATGCAAAAGAATCTAACACAAATAAATACAAATTTACTCGAGAGTCAAATGCATCTCGTGAATAACTTTAATAATTTCATGATCTTAAGGAGTGAGATAACTCTAATATCAATGAAAAATTAGATCAAACATACAACCTTTAAATTGAATTTGTAATACTGTCCTAGTAATTTCATAAATGCTAAGTACCCGTCCTAGCAAAAGTTATGTTGGCGAGCTTGCTCATTTGCACAGGATAATCACACCCAACTATATTTGATTGCTAAGAAAATCCATAAAATAATTAAATTCTAAGTAGATGACCACCATGACTAAAATTCATTCTCACTAAGTCCTTTACTATTTACATGGTCTCTCATTGACCAATAGCCCAACCCTTTGTCCCAATAAAGGTTATATTGCTCCTCCTAGATTAAACAAAACAAGGAACATTTTGACTCATCAATTGGCTGTTTCTTGCATTTGTCTAGAAATATATTATTTCCCATGTACATGCGTATCTCCAACTAAGAACTGAAAGGATCCGATTAGCATTTCACTAAAAGATGATAAGTAGCAAGATAATCTCCATAAATTCTCCCTTCCTGAAAATTATTTATATCAAAATGAACTACAATAGCAGCCAAGAACAAAGCGATAGTACTTCTATCAAAGTTCAGCCAAGGGTAAGCTAAAAAAACATAGATAATAAAACGGCCATAAGGAGAACTCTTACAGGGTGACGAGCGAAAGTGGAAACCTCAAGCGTTTGAGGGTATAATCATGAATCAGGTCCAAATATTCTTATCTTGGGTCGAAACTACTATGAAGCAGCCAATTCACATACAGAAACAGAATGATATTTAATTTTAACTATAGATATTATCGTGCTCGTAAGTCGTAACTATAGCATAAGAAATTAAAGCCAAACTCATCTAAAATGCTCGCAATGTTACAAGTTAGAACGAAGCGATGGAAACAAAAGATAGAGAAGGTGGTAGAATAGAAGAAACCTGGTGATCGCAGTTGCGACACGCATAGAGGAGAATCTTCTCGTCTCTATCCTCCTTCGGGTAGAGAATGTTGTTACTGCAACATTACAATTTTCATATTTTCAACACCTTCCAATGGCTTAAACTAATAAATACGGAAGAACAATAGCCATGTGCGGCACTTGCATACATGTGTTGGAGTGTGTGCGTATGTTAATACATACCATTCCCGGCAAAACTTCATGGTACTCATCTTGCCAAAGATAGGAAATTAAAACCCTGAGCTCAATCCAATTCAATTTCTGCTAGGGTTTTAGCAGATGTTCGGCTGAAAATCAGAAGGAATCTGGGCGATAATCTAACGCTAAATTAAACAGAAGAAGAGCCTTTGAAGAATGGAGTGCTCGGTTTCAGGCGACGATCCAAAATCGGCTGCGATTCTAGTTCTAGAAAAATCGATCCGGCGAGAGAGAACAGTTTTCTTCCATTGGCGGGAGAAACCGCAGCTCTTGTAAATGGGCTTTCAGCTCCAGAAAAATAAAATTTTGGTGGGCCAATAACATGGCCCAGCCCAAACAAGTTTTAAGTTTTTAATTTCCTTTTCTTTTTCCTTTTAGTTTCAATACATATTCCATATTTGAAGAAGGCTTTTTTTTAATTATTAAAAAAAAAAAAAAAAACTTGAACATGTAGGAACAAATATTCGAACCCACGAATTATTTTTCAGAGAAATATACCTTAATCAATTGAGCTATGCTCAATTTTACCATTTGAAGAAGGCTTTTATAACTGAAATTTGTGATCATCTACTAAGTTTTAAAAAATAAAAATATGTTCAAAACAATTAAGACAACTATTACCTTTACTTAAGGTCGAAAGTTAGACTGATTACTTTCTTTTTAGAAGTTCATGCATGTCTCAATTTTAAATCTTGCAAAACCCTCATGACACCCATTGAAGCACAAATCATGTAACAATTTACCATTTGAAGGCTTTAAAACTTAGAACAAGTGAAGAATAGTTGGATATATTTCTATCTACTGATCATGAGTTTCCTTCTAAAGCACCTCAACTATAAGTTCTATAATATTAAGCTCAATTTAACTATATAGATGTCAACCTAAGCAAAATTCATTCAACTAATACATGCATTCTCGAACAAAATATCAGAAGATTTAAATTCTCACCCCATTTTTGAACTCAAAATAATGATAATAATTTAACTTTTATGAATTAAACGAAGTATAAAAAAATGAAAAAAAATCTTTAAATACTTGGACAACTGAGATCTTTATTTCTCCACTAGGCTGAAGATGTCAACAAATAATTCTACATGGTCCTTTTCCAGGATTATTACACTGCTGAATTGAATGCTATAATTAATTACTACAACAATGAAGGGTACCAACAATGCTCCTGTAGGAGAGTCATCAAGAGGGGCTTAATCCATGAGGAGATGCAATTTTTGGGATCTTCTGACCCATCAAACTAAAATTTGGACTGCAGCTTTTTCTCAACTTTACCTTACTGTAACATCTTGATCTTGTACATTATACTGGTCTGTTTGATTGATTTAAGAACTTCAATAAATTGAGAACAAATCATTTCAATCACAAGCAAGATTAACTAGTGAACTCACTAAAATTTAATTTACACTTGTCACGATATATGAGATCCATCTCTACATCTTTGAAATTTTAACTCTAATCTACTATATGTATATAATCATCCCTACTTTTCAAAACCAGTCCCCTAAACTAAGAGAGAGAATTATGTGGGGCAAAATTTTTATGCCCTTTTCTATAACAGTTCAAAATCTGAATCAAACTAAATCATACGAAGCTGTAATCCCCGAGGGATGGAGCGACGTGGGGAGAGTAAGAGGGAGAGTAAATAGAGACAGAGAGAGGAGAGGGTGACAATGCTAGCCAGAAAAATTAATACGGCGAAATGTTTTACAGAGTAAAAATGCTAGAGATAAAATTGAGGGAGTAGATATCTTCCCCACTCAGTCGCACTATACAGTAAGACGTCCTCATCTTCGACTGAAACCGAAATCCCCAAAACCAACTCCATTCCCATTCTGTTGATTCACTTCAATTCTCTTACAGGGAGTGTGCATTGATCTCTTTTAGTATAATAATCTCAGAACCAAGTAATTCCCACCACCAAGCACATCCATGAGTCAAATCATAATAATACGGCAGGTCACCAGATAGAAGATTGATGCTAACACTAACTTAAGGATCCATTCACAGTCATTTCGGGTGAGGACTTTGGCGGTATCAATGGATAGTCGTCCCCACCCAACTGTCGGTTTTCTGAGGTAATATGCAAGACACTACTGTTAGAGTAACTTCTAGAAGCTGTTGATTCCTTTTCCCTGTGATTTTCTTCATCCGAATTGCTGCTATTACTATCAGAAGAGCTGCTAGAAATAGCAGGATTTGTCTCATGATTTTCTTCACCTGAGCTTTTGTTCTCATAAGACGTGCATGGACTTGTTTGAATAGCGTTCGTCGTCTTCTTACCAGGAAGGACAGCCTGACTCAGCGTGGAACACAAAGAAGCAAATACACCATCTTTTGGCTTGTACTTCTTAACCAGTCGATGCTTTTTCAACATCTCAGGTTCCTCTTGAGGAGCCAACTTCCGCTTGTGCCTGAGGGCTTCCATCATTTCATTGTCTTCATCTAAAGTGTCGGGTTGTTTCCTCTGGGGTGGTCTGTAGTCTTCATCATCGTCGTCATCTTCATAATCAACCAGACCACCTGACCTAAGACTGAAAAGACAGTTGTTAGATCCTTGAGGCTCACCAGCGTAACAACCATGGTTGATCATCTAAAGGTGAGTTTGGGATACTTTTGAAAGAGTGAAGACTGAAGAGGTTTTTCAACTTATTAAAAATATATTTTAAAAATTTTTAGTGTTGATTAGCTAGCCAAAAAGTGTTTATGAAAATTAAAAAATAAATTGAGTTTGAAATAACGTTTGGAAAGATGAAAAAATGTAAAAAAGCAGGGTTAAAAATTGTGATTAAGTGGAGGAAGCACTCAACGCGTCTTCGAAAACTGCATACATTTTCAAAAGTTATTCCAAACTTGCTATTAAAAAACACTTAAAGTACCTTTTAAAAAGCCCTTCATTAGTGTTTCTCCAAGGGATACCAAAAGTGCTTATAGAAAGAAGTATATCTTAAAAATATTTTTTTTCAAGTCATCCTAAACTTATAAGAGAGATAGCATCACAATACCTTACTGGGGGGTAATTTGTAGCAACGCCATTAGATATAACAGGTTGAGATTGTACTTTCTGTTTGGGACCAACAGATGCAGATGCAGTATCCTCTTCATCACTGAATCGAGATAGATTAGTCACAGAAGAAAATCCTGATAGAATGTTATTTTATTTGCCACTGTGAGACCAAGAAAATCGTATACCTGTCCTCGTTGAAGTAGTCTTCCTCTTCTTTCTCTAGAGCACGCTCGTCATTTCTTTTTCGAGGATCTGATGTGTTCGAATTGCCTTTCATTTCACAATTTTCTAGGCACTGCAAGAGCACATATCAGATTGTGGGGAAAAAAGAACTAGAAATAAATTGAACAGATGGAGCCACAGGGAAGGACAACAGTTTACCTGCTCATATTTAACTTTGAGAGCTTGAATGGAAGACAAATTTTCAAACTGGGACAACTGATTCCAGAATGAATCAATTATATATCTAACCAATAATTTCAAATTTTCCTGCATGATATACAGACATAAATGTTTGGTTCTTCAAAAGACAACTGAGTTCCAGAAAAAGAGAGGCGATGAAAAGGCATGCACCTTCCTTATGTACTCGAGAAGTTCTAAAACGGCAGAATTTAGCAGATTATACCGACTTCCGTTCGCAACAAAAGCATCTATGATAGGTTTGAGAATGTTGTTCTTGACGAAATAACTTATCAGATGTTCATCCTGCAAATTAACCAAGAGATTTAGGTAGATTGCCCACGTTAAATACTAGTGGACTGCCCTTATGGAGAGAGGTGGGAGACAAAAAAACATGAGGACTATTCATTAAAAATAAAAAATAAAATTCAAGAATTACTAGAAATGCAAGGGGATGCTTAGTAGGAAAGGGTCTTTTCGTCCAGCAAACAAAAAGATAATAGAATATATATGAAAACATTCTTCATTCATCTATGGCCCAATGACCTGCTATTTTGGAGAGCCTATATCTAAATTGACACAAATGACCATTGAATGCCGATACTTTCCACAACTACTACAATTGTAGTGGGATGGTTAGATTGGTACTGGGCTAAATTCACAAAATTTTTTGGTTGGCAATATAAAGGATAATATTTTTGACAATTTCTTTTGTTTCATAATTACACGTTCACACTTACATGGCGTGAAAGAATAGTACGAATAAACCGAACTGCAGCGACGACCAAGTATTTTTCCCTCCGTTGTGTTAATAACACCACTTTATCTATCATATCATTTAGGAGAAAATTAGACCTGAAATAAAAGAATAAGAAAATAAGCCATAGTGTTTAAAATATCTAAAATAGATGGTAGAGGGAATCCAATTTCAGTAATTGCAGAAGTGGGCACAAAGATTACTTTATTCTATATGGGTGTTGGAGAACACAAAAACAAAGTAATTCACATATATTTGACAGAATCTCCGGCTTCACGCCATTCTTATCTCCCAGTCTTCCCCCAGCGCCTTCAGTTTTCTTGGCTGATTGAAAACCTTCTGTAGGACATGATGCTGTTATAATATCTATTAATTGGCCCAAATGCTTCTCATAGAAAATCTCAATAATTGTATCTCTCTGCAAATAAAAGACAGTGGCATATTTCATGAAAAAATGGACAGAGAAGTATTGAAGCAATTGCAAAAAAAAAAAAAAAGGAAAAAAAGGAAAAAAAGAGAGAAACAAGAAAAAAACAAGCACTCTTACATGAAAGTTTTACTGACAAGTTTTTCCAAGATTTCAGCAGAAATATAAGAAAATAGAAATCAGCAATCAAAATGTTACACCTGCGTAAATAAACTCAAATGTGTTGCGACTCGAAATGCAAACATAATATATCTGTTATGATTAAAAGAAAAAACTGAAGAAGGTTAAACAGCAAGATATCAGTAACTAGCAACAAACATTTGCATGGAGATGCCCTGATACTTACTTGCAGTATAAACTGAGCAAAACAATGACGGGATTTTCTTAAACATAGCTCAACTATACTTGTGTTAAAATAAAATTAGATAGAATATTATTGCGAGGAAATGTTAAAAAGGCACCTGGACTCCAGACAATGCGTAGGTATCCAATAGATTGCGAAGAATTTCAAGAAACTGGCAGTGCATGTTGTCCCCAAAATCTGTTACCATACCTTTAACCTGAAATTAAACAAGTTTATTTTGTAATTGAAAAGAAAAAGGGCCCTTGTAACTTTTCCTGCACGTGACAAGCATTAATTAATTGGAACTGGGCATCAGAGGATTCGGAAAGGCCAATTCCCAATGGCTTGAAGAACAACAATCCTATCATAAGCAAGCATTCCACATTGCCAGTTACCCACAACCACATTACCACAAATACAATAATCATTTTTCTTTCCCGGAGATAATAATTGCACCATAGAAGTCGATGTTTATTATGCTTCCCAAAATATAATTGACTCTCTCTTCCCAATTCTGCCCTGGGGGTAAAGCAAATCACATTAGTTTCTTACTTGATCGCCAGATTTAAAAGAACTTTTGAAGATTAGGCTTCCGAGATAGTCTCAAGCAGCCTCAGATAAGCTGTGGGAGTGACGAGAGGTTACTGATACACGACTGTGGAAGACAGGTAAATTCATTTCTCTAATGAGAGAGTTGAGGTGGTCATTCACAAAGGAAAGATCACATATCACGTGGATTCAAGAAGGTTGACTATTTAAAAATTTGGACACTATCTTGCAGATCATTATTCACAGGTCTCCGCTAAACAACAGATCCTAAATGATAGGGTGACTAAAGCAATCTGAAAGGGGAAATCCCCTGAAAGTACAAAATTCTTCTTGTGGACTCTTGTGTTGGGACATGTATCAACAGCTCATTGATCCAAAAACTGCTCCTAATTTCCATCTCTCTTCTAATTGGTTGGTCTAAGAAGCACGTACACGAACACGGCGATACATCAATTTCTAAAAAAGTAGGACACGGACACATTCGGGACACTTTTTTTGTAGAATATATATATGTGTACATGTTAGACATATTTAATACTTCATTATATATGTACATTTGTATTTTAGCTAAATTATACTTTAGCAAAAGCATAGAAAGTTAAGTCAATTAACGATATTTGAAGAATTTAAAAATATAGAAGGAT